>AWWV01008835.1:0-10897 GCA_001974805.1 Corchorus capsularis
CTGGGCCTTTTATGCGGGATTGATCCAATTAAGCCCAAATTCTTATTTGGACTAGCTTGAAGACTTGGAGAGCAGCCCAGCACGTCCTTAGGGTTTGTTTAAACTCTAAATTAGCCCTAAGCCACCTCTATAAATACCCTCTTAAGTCTAAAACCCTAGCCAACTTTTGGAAGGAACTTACAACATCAACCCTAGCTCTAGGTTTTGCGATAAGTAGAGGAGAGGAGGCAGCCGCCGGCCTCAAGCATTGTAAGTCTCTCATGGATTGCTTGCAACCCATGAGTAGCTAAACTTTTATACTTCTTTTCCTAAGGTACTTTTGATCAATGAATTATTGGTGAGACTTTTGTTCTTAATAATTTGTGTTTTTTCCGTTTGAATATGTTTCTTATCTCTATACTTCATCTTATGTGTTCATACTTTGATTGATTTGGTGTACAACATATCTTGAGATTTATGAATGCTATTGTTAGATTCAAGTAGCTTGAGTCAAGCTAAAGTTGGTCCAAGTAACAATTGAATGCTAGGAGTCCTAGGTTCAATGGGATATCAATCCTTGTCGAAATCTTTAGGCCGAGATGGAAATTGACGTAGGCAAGTTTGGTATTGATTTATCATGCATGTGGATAAGTTAAGCTTAATGTGTGTTCTAAGGTTTGATAGACCCGCAATTAGAACATTTGTAATTAATTGCAGTGAGATACAGATTAATTTTCATAGCTTGTTGGAATTAGCATTAAGTCTGTTCCTATACCAATTATTCAAATGGAGTTGTTTAAGATATTAAGAGGATTACTTTGTTTCAATGAAAGTTGATGTCTACGTCTTAGGCTATATATCAATTTGGAATAATTTATGATTCTTAATTGATTGCAATCCAAGCCAAATTTATGTTTAGTGTCTATGATCCATGATTCACTTGTCAAAGTAGTTACCTAAAGGAGAAGAAGTATGCTTTTATCATTTGATTTTCTTTTAATTGTTTTCTAGTCGATTATTTATTTGTTTTCAATTTCAATTACAAAAATCCAAAAATATCTTTTCTAGGTTAGAATTTCTTTTGTAAGATTTAACTTTGATTCGTACCTTCCCTGTGGATTCGACCCCTACTTGCCCTAGCTAAGTAGTTTATCTATTTGTTAATTGGTTTGTAGGGAATTTATCTTGTGATTTGATCAACGACCGATAACAATTTTGGCGCCGTTGCCGGGGAAGGTTTTAGTAATCGAAGGCAAATTATTACTTGAGAATTTCTTACCTTTATCTTTTATATTTTTCGTTATTTTTCTTTTCAATTTTTAGTTTAGTTAATTTTCCTTTACTTTTTATTTTCAAGTTACTTGTTATTGTTGGATTCTTTGTTTAAGTTCTTTCTAGGTGTTGTATGCCAAATACAAGGAGTAGTGGTACCAAGGACTTAGAATTTAATTCTGAGCCTGAACGTACACTCTTTGCACTAAGGAAGGAGAATTTGTTTCGAGAACAAGGATGAGATTCGTCAACACCAAGTTCTCAAGCTAGCTCTCCATGATCCACCACTTCTTCATCAAGTTTGGAATCACAATCCCCAAGAGAAAACATGGCCGAAGAAAACAACAACAATAGGACTTTGAGGGAACTTGCTGCCCCAAATGTGACTACACAGCGCTTAGCAATTCAATATCCAACCAATGAAGAAAATTTTGAGATCAGGTCTGGATTCATTCATTTATTGCCAAAATTTCATGGTATGCCTGGAGAAGATCCACATCGACATCTCACAGATTTTCAAATTGTTTGTTCATCCATGAAGATGCAAGGTATCTCTGAGGAGCAATTCAAACTTAGAACTTTTCCTTTTACCCTTATGGATCGTGCAAAGGATTGGTTGTACTACATGCCTAGTGGTTCAATCACTTCTTGGACGAGCCTTAAGAAATTGTTTTTGGAAAAATTCTTTGCTGTTCATAAAGTCTCAAGCATTCGAAAGGAGATAAGTGGAATTAAGCAATCCCAAGGCGAGACTATGTACGAGTTTTGGGAACGTTTCAAGAGGTTGTGCTCAAGTTGTCCAAATCATCAAATTCCTCAACAATTGCTTATTCAGTATTTCTATGAAGGTTTACTCCCATTTGATAGATCTTCCATAGATTCTGCAAGTGGAGGAGCTTTCATCGACAAGACTCCCACCAATGCTTGGACTTTGATCGAGAACATGGCCGCCAACACACAACAATTTGGTACTCGAGAGAATTGTGCACAAAGAGATGGAAACATTAGGAAGATCAATGAAGTCTCAACCCATTCCTCTACATTGGAGCAACGAATTGAAGAAGCAAATCAACAAATTGCTTTGCTCACTGATTTGGTCAAATCGAACTTATCAAGTGTGCAAAAGGTTTGTGGAATTTGTTCATTAGGACATAACACGGATAAGTGCCCTAGTTTGGTCGAAGATGATGTTGAAGAAGTCAATGCTTTAGGAATGCAAGAAGGATTTCAAAGGAAACAAGAGCCATTTCCAAGAAGCTACAATTCTTATGGGAACCAAGGTGCTTATCAAGCAAGGCCGAACAACTATCCAAGGCAATCTTCACACTATTCTGAGGGAATGCAACAAATGAGAGAGGCCATGGAGATCATCAAGAAGCAATTAGGTCAATTGGCAAGTGATGTGAGTGAGCTCAAAGCACAAGGCCAAAACAAGTTCCCATTTCAATCAAAAGTGCCCCCAAAGGAGAATGTGAACGCTATTACCTTGAGAAGTCGAAAGGAGTTGGACGAACCATATCCAACTAAGTCTACAATGGATGAAGGGACAAGCAAGAAAGAAGAAGAATTGCATGTGCTAGCAAAGGAGATCAAGATTGAAGATGATGAACCCATTATTCTCGAATTTGTCAAGGATGATGGAGAAGCCAAAGAAACTTCTGTGGTCAAGCCCAAATTGGATTCAAATAAAGAACCTTTTCCAACCAAGTCAAGGAAATCAATGAAAGAAGATGAAGATCAAGACATCTTGGATATTTTTCGAAAGGTCGAGGTCAACATCCCACTTCTTGATGCAATTCAACAAGTACCAAGGTATGCAAGGCTACTTAAGCAATTGTGTACAAACAAGAAAAGGTTGCAATGTAAGTTGAATGTTGGAGCAACAGTTTCTGCTGTTTTGCAAAGACATTTACCTCCAAAATGCAAGGATCCTGGTATGTTTTCAATTACTTGTTCAATTGGAAATACTATCATTGATAATGCTATGCTTGACTTAGGAGCATCTTTGAGTGTTATGCCTTATTCTTTTTATCAAACTTTAAAAATTTGTCCTTTAAAATACACTGATGTTGTTCTTCAATTGGCCGATGGATCTTTGGTACTTCCCAAAGGTGTGCTAGAGAACATTTTGATTAAAGTTCAACATTTAATTTTTCCTATTGACATTTTTGTTATGGAAATGGAAGGAGAAATTGCAAAGGATCAATGCCATCTTTTATTAGGAAGGCCTTTCCTAAGGACTTCTCACACCAAAATCGATGTTTTTGATGGCTCATTGACGATGGAGTTTGATGGTGATGTAATTCATCCCAAACTTTCATCAAATTTATCTTTGAAAACTAATGATTTTGTTTGTGTAATGGAAAAGTGGGTAAAGAAAGAGTTAGGTACAACATCTTCAACCATGACAAGTGAACAACTTTCAAAGGGGAGGCAAAGGATTACAACTTTTCAACAACGCAAAGATGAGAATTTCCACCTAGCTTGGGAGAGAATTAAGACACTTTGTGCTGATTGCCCTCAACATGCCATTTCACAACAAGTTTTGATTGAGTGCTTCTATCAAGGATTAGAAGTCGATGATCAACTTCTTGTGGATAACATCAACAACATACCCTTGTGTAATCGTAATGTGAAGGACGCATATGAAGCATTGGAAGCAATGACTCAAGCAATTACACCTCCAAGTTGGATCAAGAAGAAAAACAAAGAGAAGCTTGGAGAAAGAGGCAAAGTTTCCAACAACACGCGTGAAGAAATCAACAAGGAATTGAAGGAAGCTCGAGAGAAGTTACTCAAAATTGATGGAGCCATAATTGAACTTTTCAAAGCCATGAGTGACACTCTCAAACATCACCGTGGAACTTTTGAAGGAGCACACTCAACGTTCCTTCACCAATGGAGAATAGTCCACGAGGATGTCTAGCCAAAGACATTAAATGAAGGCACTAATTGGGAGGCAACCCAATACACTAACATCTATCTTTTCTTTTAAATTTTCTTTTTCTTAGTTATAGGTAATTTTGCATTTTCAACTCAAGGGAATCAATCACACAATGGAGACAAGGAAATGAAGCACACATGAAAAGCAAATGGAGCTTACACTTTGCAAAAATAGAGAAGCTTTCTTAAACTATAATCTTATTTAATTTCCTATGTTTGATTGATGATTGATGCATATCAATTAATTTTCTTGAATTGAATGTTTTCCCATGCATATTATCATTGTATAATTATCTCATGCATCTCATACATATAGACTCTTAAGTGATAAGGACATAAGGTCAATCTTTTGATGGTTATCAAGTGGAATTTTTGGTGAAGATAAAGTGTTTTTGGATTGAAGAATTTGGAATATGGTAAGATTTTTGGATGGCAATTTGAGTTGAAGTTGGAATTGGAAATTGGAAGCAAAAAGGGACCAAGCCCAACTCCAGCTGGGGCCCCATGCCGTAAGCCTGGGCACCCAGCTGGAAAGCCTCAGCACCCAGCCGCAAGGGCCTGTGCTGGAGGCCGACGCTAGCTGTGCGCCCAGGCGCTTTGCCTGTGCACCCAGGCGCTTTGCCTGTGCACCCATGTGCCCTGGGCTATGCGAGGACAACACCCATGCCATGCACCCATGCTATGCCGATGTCACCCAACTCACTACACCCATCACCCATCTCAAACACTATAAATACCACCCAACACCCACTTCAAATCCTTCAACACCCATCTTCATCCAAAACCCACTCAATTTTCTTTTCTCTTGCTTACATTCACATATTCACTCACTTTAATCTTCAAATTTCACTACTTCATCACTTACAAATAATTTCTTTCATCTTTTTATCACCTTAAACACTTACCTTTTTGAACATTCAACACCTTTTCCATCAAATCCATCAATTTTTCAATTTTTGGAAAAGTGGTTGTTTTCTTTGGATTATTGTTTGGAGTGATTAGAAAGGAGATAAGAGATAGTTTGGAAGTTGATTTGAGCATTTTAGAGCATTGGGGAGTGCTACATTGGATTTTAAAGAAAGATTTTTCAAGAAACCCTACAAGGTAACTTAGTGCCCACCAAGTGTTCGAGAAAATGTCGAGAAGAGTGAGAGCAAGAGCATCAACATCTCAAGCCGCACCAATTGAGGAGGAAACCACCATACAACCTTACCTTAGTGTGCCACCACCCATATTTGTTGATAATGAATGTCAAGAATGGTATGAAGCAAGGTATAATAACTCTTTCATTATAGAAAAAGTACTTCCAACCAACATTGATCAAGAACTTGGAGTTAGCCAAGTGTTTGTCAATAGAGGTTGGGGATCACTTCTTCAAGTAGATGGAAACTACTATCCAAATTTGGTGAAACAATTCTATGCCAACATGGACAAGGAACGTGATGGTTATTCCTACACCATCAACACAATGGTTAAAGGTAAGTACATTGTAGTTGATGAGGAATATCTATGCCGTTTACTTGGTTTGAACAATGAGGGTAGTATGTTCTATTTTACTTATGTTAATGGAGAGCAAAGGACCGCCACCGAGAGTACATGGAAAAGGGATAGTGCGTTAAGGAGGTTTGACATTCCTCTTGGTATGGATAACCAAGGGAGTAGAGAGGTAAGAGTCAAGTACATGGAACCAAGGGATAGACTTGTGTGTTACTTATTGCATCATAATGTCATTCCTAGGAGTAGTAACAAGCATAAGCTTCGCATTGAAGACTTTTATGTTGTAGACAAGCTTTGCCATGGATTAGGTCATTGTAATGGAATACCAATGGCTAGGTTGTTACTCTCAAGGATGTGGGAAGTAGTTCACTCTTCACATGAAGATAAGGCATTTGTTTTCCCATTGTTGATTAGCAAGATTTTGGTCAATGAAGGAGTTGAAGTTGATGATGAGTATTGCTTCAACAATGAAGACAATGTTATTGATGTGAATTGTTTAAGTCATTTGGGTTTAAGGAGGAGAGTTGTTGCCAATGAGATACATTGGTACAATGTGCAAAGAAGGACTTATGCACAAGGACTTGAACAATCACAAGGGACAAGACAACCATCCTTGGAAGTTGATGAAGAAAATTTCCAAGAGCTTCCTATGAGAGAATTTCAACAACTTATGGTTCGAGAGATGAGACAACATAGGAGTGAGATGAGAGCTTACATGGAGAGAATGGAAGACACACTACGTGATTCCATGGGTCAAAGGAGACCAAGGAGAGGCCGATGATTCTTATCCTTAGGATGTCATATGTTATGAACTCTTTTATGTTTTGCATTTTTATCATGACATTGCATGCATTTGCATATGTATTTGTATTTTTATTTGTTCTATCTGGATCTTATGTAAGACTTATGTGTTTGAATGCTATGATTGATACTATGTTTAGATTAATTTGCTCAAGATTGGATGCATACTTTCTAAGTGAATTAACTCTTGCATGTGTTCAATTAATTGGATTACCCCATTTATTGTGATTTATTGCTAGTAGTAAGTTTGCTTGATTTATTAAATTGTGTCGACACTTTCTTTCTAGATCGAGTCTTACTTGTGCACTTCATTTTTCCAAAAGTTTTCAAAACAACATGTTTTGAAATTTGTTGTCAAAATACTAGCACATCACACATTGAGGACAATGTGTCTTTTAAGTGTGGGGGGAAGAATTAGTTTATTTGAAAGATCCTATTTTCTTTTCTATCTTATTGATTAGTGACAAATTTTTCAAAATTTTTGAAGAAAATTAAAAATTGTTTTGTATCTCTATTAAATTTTGATTTAATTTCCATGAGTATAGTCTTTTATAATATTAATTAGTTTGAATACATTGAAAATATTTTTCAAATTTTCTTATGTATAATTTTATTCTTTGATTAAGAAGTGTAATTAATAAGGTTTTTCATACCAAAAAATGGTTTGACAAGTGCATTACTTCTAGAACTTGTGTTGATTCTTGTGTACATTTATAGAATTATGTCATGGATATGTCAAAGACAAAGTGTGGGGGTATGAAGGGTAGCTTAAATCTTTTAAAAGAAGTGTTTTCATGTTAAGAGGAGAAGAGATATCTTCTTGCTTAAAAAATAATAATAATAATTTATTAATTAATCCATTGTTGTCACTCTTTTCTTTAACAAAAGGAGTTAGTAACCCTTGGAAAGAGGATAAGAGGCGTGGAAAGCGGAAATATTGTCCCTCTTGTAAAAATGAGTGTTAGTAACCTCAATTAAAGGGAGCTAGTAGCCCCAATTCATGGACACTTCTAAGGTTAGTAACCTTGCTTAGAAATTTTGGGCTATTTCTTTTAAAACCCATCTTAATTTTTGAATAATATCCATGATATTACTTTCTCTTTGGAAATTGATGAAAATACAAGCTTATGGTAAGTTTTCCTTGTCAAAATTCATCCAAGGTATGTTGATCTTAGAACTTACATTATTGATTGGAGTGATTTTGTGCATAGTTGATTTGAATTTTATGGTCTTTGTATTCTTACTAACTTATATTGCATTTGACTAGAAAATATAGATTAAATTCTTAATTTGTTAGAAATACTTTGTTTTCTAAAGTTTGATGTCTCTGGTTAATGTTACATAATGTTTGTGGGTATCGTTCTAGTTAAGTAAACCCTCAGGAGACTATAACTCCTCCTTTATAGACGTATAGAGGTTTAAAGGCTTGCGTCACATGCTAAGTGCCGCCGTACACCTACGAAAGTGGAATCAATATGTTGTTTAGTTTAGGACTAACCTTTTTGTTTTCTTAGGATTAACCTTAGTTTGCTAGGGACTAGCAAAGCTTAAGTGTGGGGGGAATATGATCGGACCAAAATTATGCATCTTTTTATGGTCATTTTCCTATGCTTTTAGGGTATTTTATGCTTGATTATGCCTTATATTTGGTATATTTGTGTTTATAGGTGTTAAAGTGAAGAAAAGTGCAAAATCACCATTTTTGTACCTTTTTGGAGCCTTTTTGGATGATTATTTACACAAATATTTTCCAAGGACAATTTGGATAAAGAATGGAGCCAATATGTTCGTGATTGAAGAGCTTGAAGAGTCAATTTTATTATCATAAGATTGATTTTCAAGAGTTTGAAGCAAAGGAGCAAAGTTGAATTTCAAGGCAAGAAAACATGTCAAGATGTGTCAAAGCACTGGAGTACATGGGTCGCGAGGCAAACCACATGGGGCGCCAAGCATAGCACATGGGCGCCCAGCGCTAGTCGAGACATGCCACCAGCAAGCACATGGGCGCTGCCGACATGGGGGCTAGGAGCAACGCCCTGGGCGCACAGGCCATCCACATTGGCACCCAGGGGGAGTCGGGGGTCATGCCATGCGTGCGCCACCCAGCTGCCTTGTGTGTCTTCACCTTGAAACCTCTTCACTTGTTTCCAGATTTCGCGACCTTTCTGTCTTTTGGCCATAACTTTTGATCCAGAGCTGCGTTTGAGGCGTATGAGTAGCCGTTGGAAAGCTAACTCCAAGCTCTACAACTTTCGTGTTTTGGTCCAAGCCCAGTTTTGTCGTTTTCGTGGACGAAAATGCCCCTGAAGTCAGCGGACAGAAACTGTCCTGGGCCTTTTATGCGGGATTGATCCAATTAAGCCCAAATTCTTATTTGGACTAACTTGAAGACTTGGAGAGCAGCCCAGCACGTCCTTAGGGTTTGTTTAAGCTCTAAATTAGCCCTAAGCCACCTCTATAAATACCCTCTTTAGTCTAAAACCCTAGCCAACTTTTGGGAAGGAACTTACAACATCAACCCTAGCTCTAGGATTTGTGATAGGAAGAGGAGAGGCAGCCGCAGGCCTCTAGCATTGGAAGTCTCTCATGGATTGCTTGCAATCCATGAGTAGCTAAACCTTTTATACTTCTTTTCCTTAGGTACTTTTGATCAATGAATTATTGGTGAGACTTTTGTTCTTAATAATTTGAGTTTTTTCCATTTGAATATGTTTCTTATCTCTATACTTCATCTTATGTGTTCATACTTTGATTGATTTGGTGTACAACATATCTTGAGATTTATGAATGTTGTTGTTAGATTCAAGTAGCTTGAGTCAAGCTAAAGTTGGTCCAAGTAACAATTGAATGCTAGGAGTCCTAGGTTCAATGGGATATCAATCCTTGTCGAAATCTTTAGGCCGAGATGGAAATTGACGTAGGCAAGTTTGGTATTGATTTATCATGCATGTGGATAAGTTAAGCTTAATGCATGTTCTAAGGTTTGATAGACCCGCAATTAGAACATTTGTAATTAATTGCAGTGAGATACGGATTAATTTTCATAGCATGTTGGAATTAGCATTAAGTCTATTCCTATACCAATTATTCAAATGGAGTTGTTTAAGATATTAAGAGGATTACTTTGTTTCAATGAAAGTTGATATCTACGTCTTAGGCTATATACCAATTTGGAATAATTTATTATTCTTAATTGATTGCAATCCAAGCCAAATTTATGTTTAGTGTCTATGATCCATGATTCACTTGATCAAAGTAGTTACCTAAAGGAGAAGAAGTATGCTTTTATCATTTGATGTTCTTTTAATTGTTTTCTAGTCAATTATTTATTTGTTTTCAATTTTAATTACAAAAATCCAAAAATATCTTTTCTAGGTTAGAATTTCTTTTGTAAGATTTAACTTTGATTCGTACCTTCCCTGTGGATTCGACCCCTACTTGCCCTAGCTAAGTAGTTAATTTATATGTTATTGGTTTGTGGGGTATTTATCTTGTGATTTGATCAACGACCAATCAAGCACACTTGATAAAGAAATTATATAGATGTTCATGAGGGTTCTCATGAGATTCTCCTTGAAAAGTAGGCATCATGCGAATTACTGCTGACGGCAATTTGCAAGTCATATCCAAACTAGGATAATCAATGCAAAGTGGCGGCATCTCACTGTTGAAATTCAGCTCCCGTAACGTTTGTGATTGCGCCATAGGGTCTTTTCTGCAAAACAAAGATGATCAAGTGCATATCTAATAGAAAAAATAAAGAAAAAGAAATTGAAACACAATCTCCCCGGCAACGGCGCCAAAATTGTGATCGGTCGTCAGCAATCATAAAAATAATCCCAACAATTACTAACTATAAATAGCTAGGGCAAGTAGGGTCGAACCCACAGAGAGATAGGTTATTATTCTTTAAACAAAATAAATAAAGAAAATTTTGGAAGTAGAATTGAATTAAATCTAACAAACAAGTAAAATTAACTAAGAAAACAATTAAGAAAATTAAAGAAAACAATTAATTAAAAAGCAGAGAATAAATTGAGAAAACAATTAAAGAGAACCCTCCAACATAGAATTAATCTCCCTCTTGACATAAATAACATGGATCATTGATATCTAAAGATTATGAAAACGTTGAATAGTTTGTTTGGAATTTAATCCTAAATTATCTAAATTAGATAAAACTTTTGATCCAGTTGTGAATTATCCCTTTTATTCTTTAAATAATTACCTCTTGATCCAGTGTGATAATTACTAAAGAATAAAGCATTAAGAACTAGTAATTTACAAGCACAATAAGCAATTAATCACCCATTGATTCTTATCTCCCTTGGAAGGAAGATCCTTCACCTCCAATTGCTACCACACAATTAAATCCGAAGATCCTTCAAGATTTAATTTAGCTAAT
>AWWV01008838.1:0-42978 GCA_001974805.1 Corchorus capsularis
CCCTCTAATCTAAACTAAGATCTAGTGGGTCTAAATAAAAACGGTTGCTTTTATCTTATTTTCGGATGAATGAATACGAATGATGCATGAATTAGTGAATTTTATTTTAATCAGTAAACGTCAGTGTACTTGAAATTAACCCGAGACCCTTCCCACGCATTATGGGGGTATTTCGAGAATAATTCAATCTCGGAGCGAGGACCAAAAATTCGTACCCGAGTACATTTATTTGGGGCCCACCCGTCATTGCAAAACAACTACTGTTTACTGATTCTTACTTAGCTAACTCTCATGAATGACAATTAAAGTGCATGAAAGATTGATTTTATTTACATGCATTAACATAAGTCTACCCAAAATCAACTCCATAAACCCTTCCCACGCATTATGGGGGTATTCATGGAATAAACCAGTCTAGAAGGATCTCCCAGAAATTCGTACCCGAATTCATTTATCCGAAAGGTCTTTCATCTCGGCAAAAGACGAGTGTTAATGCATTTTTGAACGTAGCAAGGTGACATATAACATGTATGACATGAATGCATATGATTCTACTTTATCCCTATACTAATTACTAATTTATTTCAAATCCCGAGGGCTTAGTTAGGCCGATAACTTGAATAATTAATGGCTTAAAACAAAGGGAAACAAAAGCTTAAGGGCCAAAACGAACGCACCGAGGACCTTTCTGCACACTAAAAAACCAATCAGTAAAGTTCAGGAATCATCAAACATGAATAAAGCAAATCAGGGACTCAATTGCACAATCACCTTATGAACCTAAAAACAGGTTATTAAAACTAGAACTATTTCCTTGTTTTAACTCAACCTAAAAGAATTAAGCCTTTAAATTTAAGTTTTGATTCTTAAACTAAGATCAATTCAAATGGATTCACCAATCCCTCCTTGAGTTAATTCTTAATCAAAATAATTTGACCTTTTAATTCAAAACTTAGGTTTTCCAAATGAAGATTAGCCCATAATGATGTAAAAATCAATTATCGAGCTAATTTTAATTTAAAAATTCAAGCTTTAAATCAAAAATCTCATTTTTATAATTAAAATCAACTCAAGAAGTAATCAGGAATCCATTTCTGAATCAACTATAGTTTAAAAATTAAAACTTTATACTAAAGACTTGATTTTTTTTAGTTTAAATTAAATTCCAAGAAAATGCATTATCATATTCCAATTAATCATCCTATAACAAATAAAAAAAACACACCTTTAACAAGGAAATTAGCATCTTAAAAATTTTTGACATAATTTTTCACAAAATAAACCATTAAAGCATTAATGATGAACATTGACCCAATCCATTATCTTTTACTAACCAAAGACAACACCTTTTTTATTAAAAATCTAAGCTTTCAACAAGATCATTACTTTAATCATCAAGCTATTATCATAATGACGTAAATATATATGAATTTATCAAAATAACTTCATTGATCATGAAATTGGAAACAAAATTAAACACATTGAGCAAACAAGCCCTAAATCGCATGAGTTGATATCATAAAGGAGTAAATTGAAGAGAAAGAAAAATTACCTGGACAGATATAGCGTCGTTTTGACCCAAGAACCTCCCCTTTTATCAACTCGACTTCTTCCTCTTTCTTTTCCGCCTTTTTTTTGTTTCCTTCACCGTCAAACCCTAGTTCCTTGTCTCCTCTTAATCCCTCGACAGAACCCTTCAAAGAAACCCCTTCTTTTCAATGAATTGATGCCGGATTCATAATCCCCATCCTCGAATACCCAGAAGCCCTCTCATGATTTGAAGAACAAAGCTCAATTTTAGCCTCAAGAGTGAGGAACGAGGCTCGGTTTCGGTTTAAAGGAAAACTGGTTAGCAAAGTTTGATTCCTCGATAATATCCGAGCAAATTGGTTTACTTCTCCAGATCAGGTCTTTTTCCCATCGTATCTTGTTCCTTTTGCTTGAAAAACACCAAAATTTTCTATTCACTATCTCTAAGGTTTATAGCTCTATTTATTCTGTTTTTAGAGGGACCTTTTGAGTGTGAGTGTTCATGAATAAAAGGAAGAGATGGAGAGAGTAGCTATGATTGATTTTTTTAAAGAAAGAGAATCAGAGAGAGAGCCCTCTCTATCGACCCCCTGGGAAGGATTTTCAGTGTGTGAGGTGAAGAGAGAGGCCGAATGAGAGAATCAAGAGAGTGTGAAGAAGGAATTTTTGTTCAATCCCCCGCCCCCGTGCCGAGAGTCCAGAGAGTTTTTTTTTTCATCCGTATTTTTGGTGTCTCCTCCCTTTTCGGTTCAATGAATCCATGGATTCCCCTCTTTTCCCTCAGCTGTATTTTCCTTCTTATCTTCTCCTCAATTTTCTGTTTTTTTTTTCCTTTTCCCCATTTTTGCTCTAACCGATTCTTTTTGTCCTTTTGTGCAGCTTAATTTGCTGAATCTGTTGAGATAGGATCAGGGACCAAAATTGATTTGCCTACGTGGGAGGTGAGGTGGCAATTTAAGGTTCAGGGTCAATCAGAACTCTCCACGTTGGTAAGGCTTGTGGTATTGCTTGCTCTGCATTTTGTTTCACTGTAATGTTTACTGCCATAGGGGTAAAATTCTTACTCTGCAAAATGCTTTGAATTTCATGTTGTTGCTGTGTATTGATTCAATAGGTGCTTTTGTAGTTCATTTCTGACATTTGCATTTATTTCGAATGCCCATTTCAACCCCTTTTACTGTGAACTCGATCCTTTGAGTACCTCCTTCACTTGGTGAATTCCTGCTTTGAAAACTGCATGTTTATTTTGCTTCAACTGGCCTGTTATTGTCCTTGCTTGAATCATGCTCCACTGCCATGCTAGAATGCTTTGTTTTGAACTTTTAGAATGCAATTGTATTCAGAAATGAGGAAAGGTGCAAAGAGAAACTGCCTTCGATTCTATGGGTAATGAATACTGAATTGGAATTGTTTGTAGAGGTGGCAATTTGCTGTTGCAACTCCTCTTTCTTGCTGATGTCTTGTTATGTAATATTTGCTGCTGTGAAATTATTGAGAAATTGCCTCTCTACTGTTCTGAAATTTTGCTTCCTTCTATGCGTGTTCTAAACCTCAATTTTGTACAGTTTTATGAGTCCCAAGTTTACTGTCACTGTTGCCTTTATGCCCCATCACTTGTTTTCAAATTATGCCGAGCAACTATGATGATGAACTAACTGTTCACTTGCTTGTTACGTCTTAATTGTGGTAAGCTTTGCCTATTATCAGTTTAATTGAGCTGGTCATGTCTAATGGCCCTGCAGGTACATCATTTGACAAACTTTGAGGCATGAGAAAATTCTTCAGGATGCAATGCAAGAGCATGATGAGATTTGGGTACTTAAGGAGAATCCCCATCTTCATTCTTAAATCCCATCTTCTAGTTTTGTAATTGTTATCTTTGTAATATGTAAACTGTAAAGGGGATTGTAAGTAAATAAAACTCTTTTTGTATTTTTCTTGTAATTTAGATATACAAACCAAAGCATTAATGAAAGTTTTTTTTGTGATTTTATGATTTTTCTATTTTTTTTGTTTTTTTGTACTTTTATAGTAACAATGCCATAATGAATCTAATTACTAATAAATGAAAAATGTGAATCCTATTTTTACTTAGCAATGCGAATGGGAAATTGCCCAAATAAATCAATTATGAACCAAATTGAAAATGACCCTATGCAAATACAAATGTACCTAAATAATCAAATGCCATTGAGCTAAATCACTGAAATATTCGAAAAATTAAGAATTAACCTACATGCCACTTATTTGCAAATTAAGAAACAAATTTAATTTAAAATCAAGGATTATTGCCAAAAAAAATGAATAAATGAAAATTTAAAATCAAGGATTGAAATGCAACAATGCTAAATTACTGAATGAAACTTAAGACATGAAATATGCAAAAGAAAATGTGATTTAGATGACTAAGAAATGAATTAGCTAACCTAAATTAAAAGTTGACTCAAAATGACCAAAATGCCCCTTGAATGCAAAAATGACCAAAATCCCCCTAAGTGACCCTAATGCCAAAATTGATTTAAATTAAAGGATACCGGACAAAAATGGGTGTCTACATAATATCCATGATATTACTTTCTCTTTGGAAATTGATGAAAATGCAAGCTTATGGTAAGTTTTCCTTGTCAAATTCATGCAAGGTATGTTGATCTTAGAACTTACATTATTGATTGGAGTGATTTTGTGCATAATTGATTTGAATCTTATGGTCTTTGTATTCTTACTAACTTGTATTGCATTTGACTAGAAAATGTAGATTAAATTCTTAATTTGTTAGAAGTACTTTGTTTTCTAAAGTTTGATGTCTCTAGTTAATGTTACATAATGTTTGTGCGTATCGTTCTAGTTAAGTAAACCCTCTGGAGACTATAACTCCTCCCTTATAGACGTATAGAGGTTTAAAGGCTTGCGTCACATGCTGAGTGCCGCCGTACACCTACGAAAGTGGAATCAATATGTTGCTTAGTTTAGGACTAACCTTTTTTGTTTTCTTAGGATTAACCTTAGTTTGCTAGGGACTAGCAAAGCTTAAGTGTGGGGAAAATATGATCGGACCAAAATTATGCATCTTTTTATGGTCATTTTCCTATGCTTTTAGGGTATTTTATGCTTGATTATGCCTTATATTTGGTATATTTGTGTTTATAGGTGTTAAAGTGAAGAAAAGTGCAAAATCACCATTTTTGTACCTTTTTGGAGCCTTTTTGGATGATTATTTATACAAATATTTTCCAAGGACAATTTGGATGAAGAATGGAGCCAATATGTTTGTGATTGAAGAGCTTGAAGAGTCAATTTTATCATCATAAGATTGATTTTCAAGAGCTTGAAGCAAATGAGGAAAGTTGAATTTCAAGGCAAGAAAACATGTCAAGATGTGTCATAGTACTGGAGTACATGGGTCGCGAGGCAAACCACATGAGGCGCCAAGCATAGCACATGGGCGCCCAGCGCTAGTCGAGACATGCCACCAGCAAGCACATGGGCACTGGCGACATGGGGGCTGAGAGCAATGCCCTGGGCGCACAAGCCATCTACATGGGGCCCAGGGAGAGTCGGGTTGCACCCATGCGCGCGCCAAGCATGCCATCATGCGTGTCTTCACCTTGAAGCCTCTTCACTTGTTTCCAGATTTGGCGACCGTTCTGTATTTTGGCCATAACTTTTGATCCAGAGCTCCGTTTGAGGCATATGAGTAGCCGTTGGAAAGCTAACTCCAAGATCTACAACTTTCATGTTTTGGTCGAAGCCCAGTTCGAACGTATTCGTGGACGCAAATGCCCCTGAAGTCAGCGGACAGAAACTGTCTTGGGCCTTTTATCCGGGATTGATCCAATTAAGCCCAAATTCTTATTTGGACTAGCTTGAAGACTTGGAGAGGAGCCCAGCACGTCCTTAGGGTTTGTTTAGCTCTAAATTAACCCTAAGCCAACCCCTATAAATACCCTCTTAAGTCTAGAACCCTAGGGAACCTCGGATATAACATTTTTCTACATAATTTTCCCTAGTTATCTAGGTCTTGCGCCGTCAAGGAGAGGGAGGAGGCAGCCGGCCTCCAAGTATTGTAAGTCTCTCGTGGATTGCTTGCAATCCATGAGTAGCTAAACTTTTATACTTCTTTTCATTAGGTACTTTTGATCAATGAATTATTGATGAGACTTTTGTTCTTAATAATTTGAGTTTTTTTCCGTTTGAATACGTTTCTTATCTCTATGCTTCATCTTATGTGTTCATACTTTGATTGATTTGGTGCGCAACATATCTTGAGATTTATGAATGCTATAGTTAGATTCAAGTAGTTTGAGTCAAGTTAAAGTTGGTCGAAGTAACAATTGTAATTCTAGGAGTCCTAGGTTCAATGGGATATCAAACCTTGTTGAAATCTTTAGGCCGAGATGGAAATTGACGTAGGCAAGTTTGGTATTGATTTATCATGCATGTGGATAAATAAGCTTAATGTGTATTCTAAGGGTTGAAATAGATCTGTAATTAGAATATTTGTGATTAATTGTCAGCGAGATGCGGGTTAATCTTTATAGCATGTTGGAATTAGCATTACGTCTGTGCCTATACCAATTATTCAAATGGAGTTGTTTAAGATATTAAGAAGATTACTTTGTTTCAATGAAAGTTGATGTCTACGTCTTAGGCTATATACCGATTTGGGGTAATTTATGATTCTTAATTGATTGCAATTTAAGCCAAATTTATGTTTAGTGTCTATGATCCATGATTCAGTTGATCAAAGTAGATGCCTAAAGGAGAAGAAGTATGCTTTTTATTCATTGTTTCTCTCAAACTCTCTTTTAAATCTTTAGTTTAGATTTCTTTTAATTTATTTTTTTTAGTTTAATTCGATAAATTGAAAATCCATAAAAATCTCTTTTTGGTAAGGTTTTCTTTTGTAAGATTTACTTTTAATTCGATCATACATTCCTTGTGGATTCAACCCCTACTTGCCCTAGCTATTTGTTATTGGTTTGCGGGGATTTATTTTGTTATTTGATCAACGACCGGTCAGATGTTAATCACTAATTAAGATCAGATTTGAGATTAAGAAACTGCAGGGAAAAAAACATATTTTACATTGTTGAAGTTGGCATCTATACTAATTATGATGTGAAGTTCTGAGTTTGTGTGATGAGTTGACTCGGACACAAACTCAGTGACTCACAAATCAAATATTTAAATATCATTACACTTAATTAAAAAAACTGCTCCCTATTAAATTAATTACTCATTCAAATAAAAAAACTACTCCCTGATAAGTTGGTTACCCATTAAACTTCTTCATGTTATCCACACTCAGTTAACGTAATTATCATTATTTTTTAAAGAAAAAAAATTACTTCCAAAACCAACTTCTACAGAACTTCTTCTTTTTCATCTTTTTCTTTCCATAGTTCATAGCCTTTCTTCATTTTACAAAAACCTTTCTTCATCTGAACTCCCAAAAAGTAATTTTATGTAAAGTAATTTTATTATACATGTAAGTTTAGGAGAAAAGTAACAAGAAAAAAAAAGAATCCAAGTAAATCGTGAAATACTTTGCACAAGGGATCGAATTTGGGATGGTTTCTCAAACCATCCGTAACATGCTTACCTCTCCAGGTCTTTCTATTTTCATCTAATTTTTAATTTTTATTGGGGTTGGTAAATTGGGTTTTCAGTTTTTCGTTGTTGCAATTGGGATTCTTTTTGGTGGTTGGAAAGTTGAAATATAAGGGGTTTTGGGTGATGAGGCTTAAGGTAGTTTTCCTTTCATTGGGTCTTTCGGTATTACTAGTCTTAAAATATATGCAACATATATTATTCATCTTTAAAAATATATGCTTCTGTGGTACGTCAGTTTCGGTATTATTGATCTCAATTCTTTTGCTGTATATTCTTAATCTCAAAATATACAAATATGTATATATTTTTCAAAGAGTTTAACTTTCTATCATTTTATGAACTACCTCCCCTTTCCTTAGCTTTTCTTATGTACAATTGAAATTAATCGATCTAACGTATTAATTGTTATTCAATGAAAATGAATTATATATATAATTAGGATGTTAATCACTAATTAAGATCATATTTGAGATTAAGAAACTGCAGGGTAAAAAAAACATATTTTACATTGTTGAAGTTGGCATTTTACTAACGGAGGGAAAAGTAACGAGTTGGGTGCAAGATTTTATTTTCCTGGAAACAGAGTATTAAAACTTTATCCGGGTATTCATCGGATGACAATTTACTGCTTTATTGATGATTTTTAAACCATTTTATTTATATGCCACATGGTTTATTGTATATAAAAGTACAGAAAGAAATTTTGTATACATTTTACACTATTTGAATTTGAAATGCTTTTTTTTTCTTTGTTTAATCTATACTAATTTCATAATTGATTTCTCAAGCTTGACGTCTTTTTTTGACTATTCTTTGTTTGATTTATGATTAATTAAAGCTTGGAGCCTTTTTGTTAATCTATACTAATTTCAATATTGATTTCACAAGTTTGACTTTTGTAGGCTATTCTTTGTTTGATTTATGATTAATTAAAGCTTGGCGCCTTTGAACGGTGTTTTAAGGGTCTGCTACATACACAGAGAAGCCAACCAAGAAGATGATAGATATAATGTTCGGTACCCCTTTGTCGATTTTTATGTGGTTTAAGGATGAATAGTTATATATGTCCTATTCTTTTTTGAAAACTTTATGATCAGCCTATAAGAATATTGTTTTTTATAAGAATGTTGTTACAAGCATTGTATGGCAGGTAGTGTTTCTGATATTTTGTCTTTCCTTTTGACGGAGGTTCGTATTGGGATTGTTAATCGATGATCTTCATAAGTTGATTGTTGATGGCCATTTTAAGTCGGAGGATATGAAGCTTAGGTATCTGGCTCATGTTCAAATATGTGAGGTTAGAAATGCAGACCGGTGTAAGCAACCAAATTAACAGCTTTCTATTCCGAATGCTTTTTAAAATTTGCAATAGTACTGGACTTATATATTTTCCATATTCTGATGCAATCTGGACTTCAAGATCTAATGATCAGTGTCTTTGTGGTTTGAGCATTGATGGCTTGGATTAGAATAGACATTCAACAATAGATTGTGTTTTAAAGCTATCTATATATGTAGTCATCTGAACTTACAATTCCGTTTTAAAAATTATGATTATTTCAAACAATTTAGCAGTATGTATTGTTGTGGCTATATTCCTTAAGAAATTTTATAAATAATATTTTATTAAATGTAAAATCTAACATTCTCTTTTATATTTTTTCACTTTATTTATAATAATCAAGTTCTTAATTGATTAATTTTTTGGGTTTGCATGCGCATACGCGTATGCCCGATTACTAGTTTTTTTTATATGTTCTCTGTAATAAAATTCACATATTTAACTAAGAACATATTGTCATTTTTTTTACAATAATTAAGGTTTGGCTCCAACTATAAATTTTTTTAAAAGAGTAAACCTTGAATTTTAATACCCATTATTATAAGGTTTTAGAAAAATAAATTTAAACAATTATCTCCATAACAAGGTTCTCTTGCAAAGAACGGCCTGGTGGTTTTTCACTGAGCCAAATAGCCTTTGGGTGAAGCTCTTGAAATCAAAATATGGCATTTATGGTGATGTCATAAGCTTTGTTACTACTAATAGATCTCTGCCTTTTTGGTCTTATTCTTGGAGGGGACTTTTTGCTGCTCTAACAGAACTTTCTAAAGGGTTGAAATGGCGCATTGGTATAGGATCAAATGCTCATTTTGGACTGACTGTTGGCTAGATAAGCCAATTTTGACTTGCTTCAATTAAATTCCCTCCTATGTGGACTATGATTCTCGGGTAAGTGATTTTATTGATGGCAATGGGAGTTGGAATTCTGATCTTATTTTTGCCCAACTCCCTATGGAGATTGCTATGCAAGTTATTGGCTACGCTTTGCCTCGGGTCATGATCATGAATGACTCGTATGTTTGGTCTGGTACTGGTAATGGAAAGTTTACCACGAGATCGGAATATATGAACTTGTTAAAAGAGGCTAATGTACAACTTTCAGGTGACTTGAATTGGTTATGGAAGTTATCCATTCCTTAACGATGGATATATTTTCTTTGGCTAGCCTGGCGTGGTCGATTGGTAACTAATGCTCTTCGTTCCACTTGGGGAATGGCTGCTAATGCTTCGTGTGCTCTTTTTGGCACGTCTTTTGAAGATGTTCTTGTTGGATTCAAAAGTTTAAAAGATTGAAAAACTAAGGAAAGATTAAAACTAAAAATGAAGAACAGAGAACATAATTGGTTGAAAAATTCAAGCTTAAACTGATAGCTTGATCTTCTGTCATTAAATATTCAGTTTGTTCAAAGATCATTACAAGTTGATTCAAAAGTAATGATAAGATTAAGAGATAAGATAAAAAGCAAAGTTGAAATTACAGATCAATAATTCAAACTTTAATTGAAATGTTGAATTTTCATTGGTTTAAAAAGGAGGCAAAACAGCTCGATGTAATCAACTTGCTGATGCAGCTGCTAGCTTGACCTGCTTCAATTCAACTTGCTGACTCTTTGGAGTTTAAAGCATTTTGATTGGTTAAAATGGGCTGCTAAACCTTCTGCTGGTGTGAACAAACACAACAGCCATTTTGCAGCTTCAAAACAGTGAAAAATAAATGAAATAACTAACTTGAAACTGGAGCAGTTAAGCAACCAATTCCAACAATCTCCTCCTTGGTTGGATAACTGCAAACTCCAAGCTCCTTCTCAAATTCTTGAACCTTGCAGTAGGAAGAGCTTTGGTAAGAACATCAGCAAGTTGTTCTTCAGAACTACAATGCTCCAAAATCACTTCATTAGCCTTTTGTGCTTCCCTCACACAATGAAACTTAATCTTGAAATGCTTTGTGCGACCATGGCAGACTGGATTTTTTGAAATGGCTATTGCTGCTTGATTGTCACAGTAGATCACAATAGCTTCTCCAGGCTCTTCATTAACATCAGACATAAGCTACTTCAACCAAATGACATGATTCACAGCTGATGCAGCTGCAATGTACTCTGCTTCAGCTGTGGATTGTGCCACAGTATCTTGCTTCTTGGAATTCCAGCTAAAAACACCTGCTCCAAGAGTGAATAGATGACCAGTAGTGCTCTTCATGTCATCAGGTGACCCTGCCCAGTCACTATCCACAAAGCCTGTTAAGTTCACTTCTGCAGTTCTTCCAAGTAGAACCCCAAGCTCAGCAGTGCCATTGAGGTACCTGAGAATCCTTTTACCTGCTCTAAAATGCAACTCAGATGGTGAATGCATAAATCTGAAAAGCAAACTTACTGCATACATAATATCTGGCCTAGTTGATGTCAAATACAACAAACTCCCAATCAAACTTCTATACACATTCTGATCTACCTTCCTTGATCCATCCTCTCTACTAAGTTTCTCACCAACTGACAATGGAGTGGAGACAGGCTTTGAATTCTCCATTTTAAACTTCCTCGACAACTCTCTGCAGTATTTCTGTTGACAAATAAAAATACCAGATTCAAACTGGAAAACTTCCATACCTAAGAAGTAGTTCATAAGGCCGAGATCAGTCATCTCAAATTGCTTCAACATCTCCCTTTTGAATTCTTCAATCAAACCATCATTGCTTCCAGTCAAGAATAAGTCATCTACATACACTAACACAATTAACAAATCACTGTCAGAGTTTTTTAACATACAGAGTTGGTTCACTTACACTTCTCTGGAAGCCATTCTTGGCAAAGTGCTCATCAAGCCTCTCATACCAAGCTCTTGGCACCTGTTTGAGGCCATACAATGCTTTCTTCAGCAAGAAAACCTTTTCTTCTTTTCCTTTCACCTCAAATCCAGCAGGCTGCTCAACATAAATCTGCTCCTTCAATCTGCCATTAAGAAAAGCTGACTTCACATCTAACTGAAACACTTTCCACTGCTTTTGAGCTTCAAGTGCAAGCATGAATCTGATTGTATCATGCCTTGCCACTGGTGCAAATGTCTCAGAATAGTCAATCCCAAACTTCTGAGCATACCCTTTCACCACCAGCTTTCAATCTGTTGACACTGCCATCAGGGTTAGTTTTAGTTCTAAAAACCCATTTAAGGCCAATTACCTTTTGATGTGCAGGTTTCTCAACCAACTCCCAAGTCTGATGCTTTTCAATCATGGCAAGCTCCTCCTCCATTGCTTTTCTCCAACCAGTAGATTTCAAAGCTTCAACATGATCTGCAGGTTCATGAACAACTAAGAAGCATGAATCATAAACCTCAAATATAGGCCTAGTACCTCTCACAGGTTCATGGTCAACATCAAGACTTTCCTCTTCTTATTCTCTTTGATCGAATCCAACCTCTTCAACTGCTGGATTCTCACTTGTTTTAGCTACCACAGGTTCCTCATCCTCATTCTCAACCCAATTCCATGTAGCCTCTTCATCAAATCTGACATCCCTGCTTGCTACAATCTTTTTAGTTGCAGGAATATAAACTCTGTAACCTTTACTTCTTTTGTTGTACCCAACAAAGATCCCAGTTTCACTCCTCCTATCCAACTTGTCCCTTTTTACACCTGGAATCAAAACATAGCAAATACAACCAAAGATCTTTAAATGATTAAAAACAGGATTCATACCAAACCAAGCTTCATGTGGAGCTTTCTGCTTGACATCTTTGGTCTGGATTTTGTTCTGCAAATACACAGCTGTGTTAACAGCTTCTGCCCAAAAAGACTTTGGCAACTTCTTCTCAAACAGCAAACACCTTGCCATGGACATAACAGTCCTATTCTTCCTCTCACTTACACCATTTTGTTGTGGTGAATAAGTGACTGTGGTTTGGTGTTCAACTCCTGCATCTATACAAAACTGCTCAACCTTTTCAGAAGTATATTCAGTACCATTGTCAGTTCTTATAATCAACAAATTAAGCCATGACTGCTTTTCAACTACTGCTTTCCATTTCCAAAACACATCTGCAACTTCAGATTTAGCTTTCAAGAAATAAACCCAAGTGATGTACTAAATCTGCAAGTGCACAGAGTCAGTTGAAGTAATAAAATCCTAGAGTATTCCAGGAGTCAAACCCATAGGGAACAATTTATTTCTACTAAAATTAATTTTATTAGAGAAGGAAATTTTGAGAGATTATCAAAACAAGTTAAACTAGAAACAATGTAATTATAAACGCAGGAAATTGGAAAGCTTAGGGCTTCAGGTTTCACCTAATTGGGAAATTACTACTCAACCTATGAATTAATTTGATGCAAAGCTAGAAAAGAATTACACATAACTGCCTATGTGCTCCGTCAAGTCTACACAGGAATACCTAACTAATTAGATTCACTATCCGTCGATGTCAACCTAATTAACTAGCTTCATTAAGAACAAGTAATTATTTACCTATCAAATTAGCCTAACATTCATGTCTGATCCAACCTAATTTGTTTATTTTCCTAGTGCACAGATTATGCTTCTCCCGTCAGTACATCACACAATCCCTAAAACAATCTATAAGTTGATCAGGCATATAAATCTCATGAAGAACAAGGAAAATAAATCTAACTTGAAGAAAAACAATTCAATTCATAAATCAAGCAATAATTCCCAATTGGCTACACCTTAAACCCTAATTAGGGATTTAGCTACTCATGCTCATGAAAATAAAAACATAAATTATAAAATAAATAAAGAACATGAGAGAGGAAAAAAACTCCCTAAAATTGTCTTCAAGAAAGTGAAAGAGAATTGTCTCCCAAAAATCCCCCCTATTGTAAGTATAAAGCCTCCCTTTATATAGGGGTTAAAATTCTAAACCTAAAAGAAATAGGAAAAATAAAATCAAGATTACAAATAATTAATAAATCCTAAAGGGACTAGGAATAAGTGGAATCTGAATTTAATTGACCCAAAATTCGTAGAAAATAATTATTGGTTGAAAGTAGGTGAAACCCCATCAAAAATAGGAGGAAAATTGGTCAAAATCGGGTCCAGATCGGCTCGCCCGCACGTGTCCATGGTCTGCCCGTGCGCGGCCTGTCTCAGGATCAATTCCGCGTCAAAAATTGGCCTGGCCCGCGCACGGCTTGGACCTGCCCGCGTGCGGCTAACAACAGATTTTCCATGCGCACCAATTCAATTTGATTTGGCCAAATTCTCTTTTTGTGCTTTCAATTTCTATTTTCCTTCAATTTGGTCCCTTTTCTTCACAAAGTCTTCAATTGAGCCTATGAAACAAAATCAAAGGGAATTAAGTATAAAATAATCAAGATAGCTAATAAAAGCACCAAAAATAACACCAATAATTATGTAAAAATATGGACTTATCAAATTCCCCCACACTTAGTTCTTGCTAGTCCCTTAGCAAGCTAAACTTAAACTAAACCTAAAACATGATATTGATTCCACTTTCGTAGGTGTACGGCGACACTTAGCACGTGACGCAAGCCTTTAAACCCTTATGTGAACATAGTGGAGGAGTTATAGTCTCCTGAGGGTTTATTGATACCCACAAACATTGCTACATATGAAAGTAAGTTCCAAAAACAATTTAAGAACAATTTTCAAGAATTAATTTAAGTATAGTAGGCTGCAAACTTCAAAGTGTTGGATACTTCTCAAAACAAGTCATAATCTAACAAACAAATGGTTAGTTTATCATCCAAATCATTTGCCTCAAAAGAGTAATAAGAAAACTATTTTTAAGAGCTACTTACCATAGGCTTCTATCTCATCTACATCTCCACTACAACCATATCAAACCACAAACCAAATATATATGCATGTGTATGAGTCGAAAGGTCTTTATCAAGGTTGTAATGGGGCCAAGGGATGGTGAGTTAAGAAAAAAAGGATAAGGAAAATCAAAGTATTCAAGAATATAGTAGAGCATAACTAAGATGGACTCAAAAATAATCAAAATAAGGCACACTTAATCCATCAACTAATCAAGAGCTTTTTAAACTTTTGATAGCTCTTCCTTCATCACAACTCCACCAATTCCTAAAATTACTTATCTTTCTTGAACAAAATAGTGCCAATTCCTTTTGGAGTGTTCCATTTTTCACTTTCCACTTTTTTTTTTTAATTTGGAAACAACTCACTTACAACAATTAGTTTTTAGGCACTTCACTATCAACCAACCCATTTTCGCATTCTACTAGTTTCCCCCACACTTATCTTAATCCCAATCCTTCTTTCATCAATCTATAACCAAAAATCATTAAGCACTAAGAATTGAAATCAACAATAAGGCTCAAGAATTTTAGCCTTCCACCATCCATTAGAACTAAAAATCAACAAGTTATGCTCTTACTAATTCATGAATAAGGGTAGAACTTGTTTTTCAGACTCAGGGTTCTTTGGGATAATGTGGTTAATCAAAGAAAAAGGCTAAATATATTCAATAAAGGCAACAAAGGGGATACTAGTGATAATGTAAAAAGGGTAGGCATTTTAAGACACAAACGATCCAAACAAACGCCTTAGTCATCCCCATACACAATACATATACATTCCAAACCAATCATACCACAATCCAAATTAGTCTCGAAGAGATTCGACACAAGTTCTAGAAGTAGCAAAAACCAAATTTTTGTACCCAATTGACAAGCATCATCTTCATTTGGCAAACTTTGGAAACAATTTGTAAAAGTAGTTAAAATAATGACACTATTGATGATATCCAACTCTAGAAATTCTTAGCCAAAAACCAAAAACAATTTTTGAAAAATTTTAAATAGGAACTACTAACATATGCCTTAATGCAAATGCAATGCATGCAAACAAAAAGAAAATGAAAAATATGCAAACATAAACAAAATTGCAAAATTTGTTTTACCCTCTCCCCCACACTCAGAACAACATTGTCCTCAATGTTGAGAGAAAATAAAGATTTAATAAAATTATAAATGCAACAAACACCCTCCCCCACACTTAGACATGAAACTATATCATAAAAAGATAACATAAAGTTCAAAAGAGAGTAAAGGAAATTCCCTATGTCCATGCTAAGGTGATGTGAAGGTGTTGACTCCACTCATGCAACTATACCTAAAAAAAATAAAATAAAATTATTAGAAAAAGATTAGAAGGAAAATAAAAATCAATGCCATCAATTGCAAGAATAGCCAATACCATCGTTGTTGCCGTATTTGGTTGTTGTAAAAGTTTCTTTGGGCACACAAAATTGGCTTTGGCACTTTGTAGCCCTCTTGGCATCTCACTAACTTTGCAAAACTCGGTTGCACCACCTTTATTTTCACAGAACCGGTTCATATTCACCCATGTGCCAAATGATCCATCTTCAAAACATCCAAATTCTAGGAATTTTTCAATGCCCAAGAAATCAGGATCTTCATACTCCAAAGTATTACCAATAGGGGAACCATTGACAACATTGACTTCAAGAGTTGAGTCTTCACACTTAGGTGGGGATGTCTCTTGTATAACTGATGAGAATTCATTCTCCCCCACACTTACTTCCAATGATGGAGTATCGGTGTTGGTTGGAACCATGTCATTGATGAAGCTAAAATCTGTTGTAGAACTTTCAACCAAAGGTGAGATGGAGATTTCAGCTTCTTCTTCTTCACACTCGACTAGTTTAGTTGGAAAAGACTATATGAATCATCATCTTCTTTACTTTCCAATACTAGTTCACTAACATGATGTTCCGAATCCAATACCATTGTTGAAGGTAATTCATCCAATTTCTCCATTCTAGTCGTCAATTCTGCCACTTGAATTCTCAAGGATTGAATCCTTGTTATATTTGCCTTAAAAGTCTCCTCAATAATTTGTATTCGACTTGGAGTGGCAGGTTCATATGGTGGTTCACTCCATTGTTGGTAACTTGGATATGGATCATAGTATGGATTATGGGTGAACTCTTGGTTTCCATAGTAATTGTAATGTGAATAATCATCCAAACCTAAATTGTAAGAATTATAAGCATTATGATAGGGTTCATAACAAAAATATCCATCATTACAATAATAATGCTTCATAAGAAAAACATAGAATTAAAGTATAGAGAGCAAGAAAACCAAGATTAGAAAAAAAAATTCCAAGATATGGTGGTGTCTAAGCCTGCAAAGTTAGAATAGAAAATTAACCAAAAAGAAAAACAAAAAGAGTACAAATAGAATCAATTAAAAATAGAAATTAAATTTGTTCCTCGGCAACGGCGCCAAAAACTTGATATACTAAATCTGCAAGTGCACAGAGTCAATTGAAGTAATAAAATCCTAGAGTATTCCAAGAGTCGAACCCACAGGGAACAATTTATTTCTACTAAAATTAATTCTATTAGAGAAGGAAATTTTGAGAGATTATCAAAACAAATTAAACTAGAAACAATGTAATTATAAAAGCAGGAAATTAACTAAGATTTCAAGACAATAATTGGAAAGCTTAGGGCTTCAGGTTTCACCTAATTGGGAAATTACTACTCAACCTATGAATTAATTTGATGCAAAGCTAGAATAGAATTACACTTAACTACCTATGTACTCCGTCAAGTCTACACAGGAAAACCTAACTAATTAGATTCACTATCCGTCGATGTCAACCTAATTAACTAGATTCATTAAGAACAAGTAATTATTCACCAATCAAATTAGCCTAAGATTCATGTCTGATCCAACCTAATTTGTTTATTTTCCTAGTGCACAGATTATGCTTCTCCCGTCAGTACATCACACAATCCCTAAAACAATCTATAAGTTGATCAGGCATATAAATCTCATGAAGAACAAGGAAAATAAATCTAACTTGAAGAAAAACAATTCAATTCATAAATCAAGCAATAATTCCCAATTGGCTACACCTTAAACCCTAATTAGGGATTTAGCTACTCAAGCTCATGAAAATAAAAACATAAATTATAAAAACATAAATTATAAAATAAATAAAGAACATGAGAGAGGAAGAAAAACTCCCTAAAATTGTCTTCAAGAAAGTGGAAGAGAATTGTCTCCCAAAAACCCCCCCATATTCTAAGTACAAAGCCTCCCTTTATATAGAGGTTAAAATTCTAAATCTAAAAGAAATAGGAAAAATAAAATAAAGATTACAAATAATTAATAAATCCTAAAGGGACTAGGAATAAGTGGAATCTGACTTTAATTGGCCCAAAATTCGTAGAAAATAATTATTTGTTGAAAGTAGGTGAAACCCCATAAAAAATAGAAGAAAAATTGGTCAAAATCGGGTCCAGATCGGCTCGCCCGCACGCGTCCATGGTCTGCCCGCGCGCGGCGTGTCTCAGGATCAATTCCGCGTCAAAAATTGGCCTGGACCGCGCGCGGCTAACAACAGATTTTCCTTGCGCAATTTCCAATTCAATTTAATTTGGCCAAATTCTCTTTTTGTGCTTTCAACTTCTATTTTCCTTCAATTTGGTCCCTTTTCTTCACAAAGTCTTCAATTGAGCCTATAAAACAAAATCAAAGGAAATTAAGTATAAAATAATCAAGATAGCTAATAAAAGCACCAAAAATAACATCAATAATTATGTAAAAATATGGACTTATCACCAAGTCATTCTGGTAAAATCATCAATAAACAGAATGAAGTACTTACTACCATTCAATGAAGGAGTCTTTTGAGGCCCACACACATCAGAATGAATCAAATGCAGCTTCTGAGATGCTCTCCAGGTTGCTTCTTTGGGAAATGGCAACCTGCTTTGCTTCCCCTGCTGACAAACTTCACACACACAACTATCCTCCATGAAATCTGGCAAGTCTTCAACCGTGTTTCGCTTTTTCATAATCTCCAGGGACTTGTAACTGGCATGTCCCAATCTTTTGTGCCACAATGTTGCAATTTCTTCCCTTGCAGGCATAGCAGTTTCTTCTTCCAGCTTCAAATAAAAACTTCTGTTAACCATAGACAAGGTTAACATCTCTCGACCACTAGGCTCATAGATGATGCAAGATCTCCCTTTGAACATCACTGGGTAATCTTTCTCCAATAACTGTCCAACACTAATCTAACTTTGTGAAATTTTAGGTACTAAAAGCACATCAGGAATAAGTTTGGTACCTGAGGGAGTCTGCACAAGCACTTCTCCTTTGCCAGTGACCTTTAAATGCTTCCCATCACCAATTCTTACCCTGGAATGGTAAGTTTTGTCCAAGAAATTGAACATAGATTCATCTGAGACCATGTGGTGTGTACAACCACTATCAATCAACCAGGTACTGTTGCTGTAATTTTGAACAACAAAACAACTTGCAACAAACAGCTCTTCATCACCATTGTTGCTGCTTTCTTCCACTTGAGCCTGGTTTGCTTGTTTCTTCTTCTTCTTGCTTTTACACACCTTTGCAACATGACCAAGTTGCTTACAGACTTTGCAGATGGCATCTGGTATGTACCAACAATACTTTGGTTCATGATTGGTCTTTTTACAATGAGTGCAGGGAGGAAACTCATCCTTGTCACCATCTCTGCTGGTCTCAATCTTTTTTCCTTTGTCTTTCTTTGCTTCATAGACCTGTTTTGCCTTGCCTTTCACTTTGGAAACCACCATTGCACCTTCTGATTTAATCTGCTGCATGTTGGCCCTTCTCTGCTCAACTGCATACATGGCATTCAACAGTTCCTTCAAAGTACACTCTTCATCTTCTGAGATCATTTCCATGGTTGCAATGGTATTCTCATACTTCTCGGGCAAAGTACTCATGATTTTATCTACCACCCTTGTTTCTCCAAAGTTGTTATCACCCAAGAGTCTGATCTTATTCACCACTGTCATGATTCTATCTGCATACTGCTTTACTATGTCATCTTCAAGCATCCTGAAGTTTTCAAATTGTCTTCTGAGATTAATGAGCTGTTGCTTGCTGGTTTTGTTTGTACCTTGGAACTCTTCCTTTAGCTGGTTCCAAGCTCCCCATGGAGTTGTGGAAGTCATGATTCTGGAGAAGATGTCTTCAGAAACAGAGTTCTACAGAATGGTAAGTGCCTTGAATTTATTCGATACAGCAATATGATACTGCTTTACATCTTCTTCTAACTCAAGGCCTAGAGGTGATGGTTCTCGACCAGCCTCAATCATATCCCACAAGCATAATGCTTGTAGATGAGTCTTCATTTTGATGCTCCATATATGATAATTTTCTCCTTTGAAGATTGGGGCTGTGGGTAGGTTTGAACTAGAGATTTCGATATGGTAAGGTTTGATTTTTGGTGTTTTTGATGATTCTGTTTTCTCTTTGCTCTCCATTTTGCAGGTCCCTCACAAGATCTAATAAGCTCTTGATACCATTTGTTGGATTCAAAAGTTTAAACGATCGAAAAACTAAGGAATGATTAAAACTAAAAATGAAGAACAGAGAACATAATTGGTTGAAAAATTCAAGCTTAAACTGATAGCTTGATTTTCTGTCATTAAATATTCAGTTTGTTCAAAGATCATTACAAGTTGATTCAAAAGTAATGATAAGATTAAGAGATAAGATAAAAAGCAAAGCTGAAATTACAGATCAATAATTCAAAGTTTAATTGAAATGATGCATTGTCATTGGTTCAAAAAGGAGGCAAAGCAGCTCGATATAATCAACTTGCTGCTGCAGCTGCTAGCTTGACCTGCTTCAATTCAACTTGCTGACTCTTTGGAGTTTAAAGCATTTTGATTGGTTAAAATGGGCTGTTAAACCTTCTGCTGGTGTGAACAAACACAGCAGCCATTTTGCAGCTTCAAAACAGTGAAAAATAACTGAAATAACTAACTTGAAACTGGAGCAGTTAAGCAACCAGTTCCAACAGTTCTTCACATTTTAAAGGACTGTATTGAGTCGAGAAGCGTTTGGGAATAGATTAGACTTGGTATAAATTAGCTGGAATTATCTTCTCCAGCTTTGGATGAGTGGCTTTCGGGATAACTTGGATCCTTTAGCTTGTGATTCGCAGCATGTGGTTTTCTTTGCCACTACTTGCTTGCGAATTTGGACTCGAAGATGTAAAATGATATTCCAGGATGGCGATTCAGTTTTTGACAAGTTAGAACTGGTGCGGAATATTCAGACTACAACTCGAGAAATTTGTGCTTTACGAATGCTACCTGCTGCTTCGATTTCTAGTGTTCAGCATATCCGTTGGCTTACTCCTCACATGCTTACGGTTAAGTTGAACACGAATGGGGCCTCGTGTGGTAATCCTGGCATATCTAGTGCGGGGGGTTTGATCCATGATGCAGCAGGACAGTGACTCGTTGGTTTTGTTGCCCATTTGGGAGTTACTTCGAGAATAGAGGCTGAGCTTCATGCTTTGAGGTTTGGTCTCTTACTTGCGTGAGAAGAGGATTATAGGAGCATATGTGGAGTGTGAAATTGATGCCAAAGTGGTATTGACTTTGATTTATTTGGCAGATGTTGTGTTTCATCCACTTGGTTTACTTATTGTTTATATCCGAGAACTATTGAAGAGGAAGTGTAGTCATCATACATAGAGAGAGGGCAATTTTAGTGCTCACAAATTATCTAAGATGGTTTGCTCGCTTGAGGAAGATTATGTTGTGTTCCGGCAGCCCACCTATGGAATATTTATTTATTAATATATTCCATAGGTGGGCGGTATTTACTAAAAGGGGGGCGGTGTTTAGCAATCCAGCTATTTGTATTGTAATTGGATTGGGTCCAGAACAACCAAAAAGTTTCTAATTTAAAAAATTAAAATGGTAAAAGTAAAATATTTATAAAAATATTGAATTTAATTAAATAAAAATATAGTTGATGAAAATATTGAATTTAATAAAATAAAAGTAGAGCTTTTAGTATAATAAAACTGTAAAGTTTAAACAATATATCATTTAAGAAATATATTTAAAAATTCTAATATATCTAATTTTTTAATTAAAATAGTAAAATGGTAAAAATAAAATAGTTATAAAGATATTAAATAAAATAGAGTTTTTTAGTAGAATAAAACTGTAAATTTTAAACAATATCATTTAAGAAATATATTTAGAAATTTATAATATATCTAATTTTATAATGAAAATAGTAAAATGTTAAAAATAAAAATAGTTATAAAGCTATACTATATTTAATCAAAATAAAAATAGAGTTTGTTTTAAACAAAAGAGAGCCTAGGCTTTGAGCTGGTGACGAGTGATGTCATTTTCTTTGAGAAAGAGTAACAGTTTGTTCATGATTTTGGCAATGTAAAATCTTTAAATTTGTGATTGAAGCGATTATTATCAAATCAAATACCACAATTTCCACTCATTTTGCTTCATTCAACAAGGAGAAAGCTCAAACACAAATTGAGTAAACAAAATACATACATAAGTACTAAAATAGAATAAGAACAGAAACCCCATGAGAGCTCACAGCTACAAATTAATCATCCCCTCTGACTCTTAGCAGGAATTTTCAGCTATGAAACGTTTGATTATTAGCATCAAAGCTTTCGATGGTTCGGAGTTAGGATTAATGGTGAAGAATCCATGTTGTTGTCCTTCAAATTCAACATATTCAGTCTTGTTCCCCCACTTCTTCAGCTTGTTGGCGTATTCTTCAGCTCGGTCTTTCAACAGATCACTTCCACCAACCACCACTAAAATAGGATCAAGACTCGCATGTTCAAGGTTACGGCTGACTGGCCCGAAAGGGTTTACCAGAGGGTGATCCGTCGTGTCTCCAATCGGTATAGATAACCTCCAGAACCTAGACACATGATAAAATTTCATAAATTTATTGGTCTTTTACACCCAAACCAAAAATTACCTATGCAACCAACAATTACAATTAGAAGGTTCAAGTGTTCGGCACTAGTTTCATTTAAGCAAGGTCTCGAGTTCGACCATTGTGAATGGAGAAAATCATAATGTTACCCCTAAAAAAAAAACTGCAAGTGAAAACAACCACAAACCTGTCAATAAGCTCCAGATTAAGGAAAGCATCTTTGGGTCCTTCTGCTTCTGACCTGCTTCTCACTGTCCCTCCAAAGAACGGTGCTAAAAGGACATAACCCCTGACACAGACTGGAGCCAAATCAGGTGAACCAGCCCCTAGCTGAACCGCCAGATTATGAGCAATATTGCCACCGGCTGAGTCACCGGATATGAACACCTTGCTAAAATCAGCTGCATCAGTTAACCATGCATCAGGATTCTCAGCCCGAGCTTGAGCCTGGAGCCATTGAACAGCCATGAATCCATCCTCAATGGCTGCCGGGAGTCTATTCTCCGGCGCCAAGCGATAATCTGGCGAAATCACCACTGCCTGAAGCTCTGATGCGAGCTTGAAGCAGTAGTTTTGACAGTTAGGCCAAGCACGTGATCCAATGCAAAAACCACCACCATGGATGTAATAGAAAATTGGGAGTTTGGCAGATGAAGGTGAAGAAGAAGCCGGCTTATAAAGCCTGAGCTGAAGATTGTGCTTAGGATCAAACACAACATCTTTCCACAAAACAGAGCCATCATCCTCAACAGGAACATTGAAGCTTGGATTAGGGGAGCGCCAAATGGATCCGTCGCTGTAAACACGAAGGACTCCACGGCATTCATCAACCTCATAGAAGGGAGGTGCCCCAGAAGCAGAGTCAGTGTTAGACATGTTTCCTGCTTCTGTGAGGAATGATGCAGGAATTGGGAGGTTAAGAAGAAGAGCAAAGAGTAGAAACAGAGAAAAAGTTAAAAGGAAGGTGGCTTTCGGTAGTATGTTAATTTGGGTAATGGCGTGTTGTTTCTGTAGTTTTGTGAGGGAGGGTTTAGTAGGACAAAAGGCTTTTCAGCTGCTACGCTGAAACTATATGTGCGTTGGGTAGCCAGTTGTTGTCACACAAGCCTTACCAAATTTTTCATTCCCAGAATTACTAGGATAATTGGGAACAGATAAGCTTCCTTGAATTCATTAACTGAACTTCAGAAATTCACATTTAAACTCCTGCATATATGGTACACAATATAAAGTTAATCACTAGTATCTAGTTTTACTATATGTATCCAAGCTTAGTTTGGAAATGTGACACCATAATCTTATCTAAACAAATTCCTGATTCCACAAGGTATTTGAGATTACCACGCATTATCAATCCTTATTTGATATTACTGGTAGAAAGGTAAAAGGGAAAATTCCTGCTTGTCATTCTGACAAGTTACTTATAAATATCTACTGCTCAACTATTGATTATAACTGCCAAAAAAAAACTATTGATTATAGTACTCAATACTTGATTCTTTTGGTCTTTTGGCATCATATACGACTTCATGTGTTCTACCTTATTTTTTGGAACAAAATGGAAACTAATAATTCTACTGAATTTTACATCAAAATAATGGGGAAGACACTTTTCTATTTCCAAATTAGTAAAAGCAAACTACTAACTTTCAGGTCTTCAAGAACCCATTTTGTCAATGGGAAATGGCTTTAAGAAGAATTAAAATCATTCAACAGGAAGTCTGAAACAAAATCATATAAAATTTACAACTTGTTAGTAATTACAACATCAGATATTCAGAATTACATACTATATAGTAGAGGAGGACAAAAACAAAGGGAGGAAGAAAATGAAAATGAATATGAAAGAAGTGATTGATGAATCGATTAAAGCCCTGGTAAATTAGCCTTGTGGATAAAAAAAATATAGGAGACTGTTCTAAGCAGGACCAGAGCTCACAAACGTTTTGAATATCCAGAACCTCCACACTTCTTGCAAAGTATCAATCCTACAACGACACAAGCTAAAAGTTTCAACAGACTAAAACTTTTAATGTTACAAGCTAAAATATAATAGCAAGAAAGCTAAATTCAACATACTACAGGTTTTGAGAGTTATTAGTCTGTAAATTCCTTGAGACATTCAGTTAGAGATCAAACTCAACTGGACATCACATTAAAAACCACAATATCGGCAAAGTAATATATTAATTGGTGGAAACATATGGAAATTAGCTCTTGCAGACTAACTTTGAAGTGAACACACAGGCTGCTGATGTAAAATTGACTTTAAAGGTAACACAAATAAGAATCAGGTTATCCATCAAAGCTATATTGCCTATATATGTAACATTAAAATTTGCTAGACAGACGAGACTACTTATTCCTTTCAAGTAATTATAGTAAACACGGACTCTGAGACGCTAAAAAGTACTTAACGGATTAAATTATTATGCAAAAGCATTGAATATTGCCCTTAAATAATATGTTCAAATTGATATCTTACCTGCACCTTTACACACCCTACAATCAATCAAGCCTGTTTCTTGCTTCATCTTACCATTGTCACAAAAGACACATTTTGTACCACCTACATCCATCATAAAGAGAAAAAAAAAAGTTATCAGCTTTTTGCACTTTTATGGCTAGATCACATCACATCTTGTTACAAGCCAAGACAGCCTTCAACAGAGAAAGTTGATTAAACACACAAATGCTGGAAATAGACACATGACATAAACATAAGGATGCATACAAAAATATTCACTGCTTATACAGAGGGAGATAATTCACATTGTGCTGTCCGCCAAAAGCCAACGCTTACCAGTAATTGATTTGATTGATGCAAGGAAATGAAAGATGATGTACAAAGTAAACTTCAAAGTTCAAAATTGGAAGTTGGAACTCTTATTTCCTCATAGCTTCCTAAGACCTAATGTTAATACTTATAAAACTAATCACATGCTGCAAATAGCATAGACCTACACATTCCCAGCTTAGCTCATTTATCCACATTATGATTGAATTTTATCATGAAGAACATGCTTATAGATTGGTACTGGTAACTATAACACTAGAATTGAAATTCTGCCAACAAATGTCCTTTGAGTGCCGACGGGAGAACCAAGAACATTCTCATTTCAAAGGGTAATTAATGAGACAGGATATCCAAACACATGAATTTGCTATATGCAAATGAACTAAGGCGGAAATCATTCAAGCATTATCAAAAACTTTTGTAGCTTGGGTAATCATTATCATCATGATGATCACATTACAATGAAGAAAATGCAGAGTTAAGTTCCAGAAACAGGAAAAAAAAAAAGGGGAAAGAAAGACTACCATTTCCAGCACAACGGTCACACGGAACAGGATCCCCCTGAAAAACCCACAAAAACAAAGATTACAACTTGAATCCATCAAAATTGGTGTAGAGAAAGAAAATTGGGGATTACAAATATACCCTAAGGCCCAGAAAGAGAGAGAGGGCAATGGCAGCCAAAACACTGATAGTGGCAAGAAAAGTTTGGGTATCCAAGGGCTTATCAAAGCCACTGAGCAACAAGACAGGGTGGAGAATGAGCCTCGTGGGCTGAAATAAAAGCTTTCTTCTACTTTTACTTTTAGAATTGTAACCGGACAGGGTGGAGATTTCTTGTTTTGTCAGAGATAGTTTAGGCAAAAAATGATTTGTTGAAGACGAGGAAGAAGCAGATGAAAAGGAAGAGGAGAGAGGATTGAGGGAGGAAAAAGAGAGCGTGGCCATGCCCATGGATAGCACAGTACTAAGATTTTGTGGAGCTCAGTTCGGTACTTCAGTTCCATTTTTCCTTTTTTTTTTTTTTTTCCATTATTGTTCCTTTATGGTGTGACAGATTTGCCCTTATTCGTTTTTTGCGCTTCATCCTTTTTTTTGGGCAAAATGCTCAATTTGGGGCCAAACGTTTGCTGTGATGCTCGATTTGGGGCCAAACATTTCGATTTGAACAAAAAAAGCCCAAACGTTTTCGGGACTGCTCAATGTGGGGCTTTTTTCTGACGGTGCTGAGCAATTGGAAAACACGCGCCGTTAAACCCCTGTTTTGTCCACGTGGCATTTTAATTTCGTTTATTATTTTCAAAATTAATTTCTAAAAAATGAAAAATAATTAAAAAGTAAATACAGTAAATAAAATAAAACCCACGACCCCACCCACAACCCCCACGGCCTCACCTCCTCTACTCATCTCTTATCCCTACACTGTTCATCTTCATCTCCCTTTCTTTCTAATCTCCATTGTTAATTTCTTCTTCTCCCTTAGACCGAAATCTAATTCTTCCTAAACCCTAAATCGCCGCCACCTTGTCCTTTCCTACTCCGACTTACAGCCACCGCAACCCACGTCGCCGGTTCCTTCTTTCCTCCCCTTTCCTCCTATCTCTCTTCCACTCTACTCGATAGCTATCTTGTTCTTAGCTCCAACCACCGCAAATTTCCCTCTGTTTGCAACAACCCAGCAACCTTTGGCTCCATAGCCTCCTAAAAACGCAACCTTTCCTTCCCTCTCTTCCTTTCACTTATCGAAAATTAAGAAACTATCTCCTCAAACTTAAACCGAAACCTATAACTTTCAGTTCCGGCGAAATTATCCAATGGAACGCCCTGATTTCTAACTATAGCTATCGATAAATTCTTAGAAAAGAAACCCACCAGAGAAAACCCCAAATTTCAAAGCATAAAACCCTATAACACTTGCTTCCTAATGTAATAAGATGCAGGGGCGTTGAATTGGGAAACTGTAGGATTTCGTGGACAACGTTTCAGTCTGCTTTGAATGCGTTGAATTGGGAAGCTTGAGATTCTGATTCTGAGGGTGATAAAATCATAAAAGACTGGGTCTGGGTGTTTCATCTCGAGTGCAATTTTAGTCTGCTCGTGAATGATTGGGGCAATCTCTTAGTATATGCAAGACATCTTCAACCTGTGCCTCACATAGCCGGCACACATCAGAACTGGCCAAACCCCAATGACGACGTAGTCATTCCATGATGTTAGGCAACCATGAGGAAGAAACTGCAAAGTTTCAAGAGTTCAAATTTGCACTGGAAGATCTGAAAAGCTTCTATAACGGGCTGAGGTTCCTATTTCAGTTTATCAAAAGTGAGATATTGATTTCATTTTAGAAAGCTCTTAATATTGAATGAAAAGATGAAATGGGAAAAGTTAAATGATCAGGTTCAGGTGCTAGAAAAGGCAAGATGATAAAAAGCTAGCAGGCCAGTCTCGTCTCATTGTCGTCGGCATCGGCCTTTCAGCTTTAAACTGTGCTCTGTGGATAATTTATGGATCCATTTCCCATCTGATATTTTTTTTGTGTAATCGTGGTATTTTAATTCGAATTCGAATTCCAGTTTGGTGTTGGCTGGATAAGCAATTTAACCAATGGCGGCGCAAAACCAGATTCCTAGCAACACCGATCTGTTCGATGCTTATTTTCGGAAAGCAGATTTGGAGGGCGATGGCCAAATCAGTGGAGCTGAGGCTGTTGCCTTTTCTCAAGGCTCCAATTTACTAAAACACATTTTAGCTCAGATCTGGGGATATGCTGACCAGAAGAAACTAGGCTATCTTAGATTCTTAGTAGACAAGAATTTTATAATTTCCTTTAAAAGGCAAGATGATAATGTAGAAAAGAAACTAAAATGGATCTCTTTTTTATTTATTTTTTTTGCTTTCAAAAACGAAAAGGAAGAAGGGCTGTTCCTATTTACTTATCTTCTTTAATGGTTTGCGGGGCCCTCTTTGAAAAAATAATATAAAACGTTTTATTTAAATAAGTTACTTTATTTAATTCCTAAAAAGATAAAATTTCATGGTGAAAATGACACGTGTCACTTTTATGCGCGTTTAGCAGCGCATGTTTTCTACTTGCCTATCACCGTCAGAAAAACCCCACATTGAGCAGTCCCGAAAACAGTTGGCCCTTTTTTGTTCAAATTGAAACGTTTGGCCCCAAACCGAGCATCTCGGCAAACCTTTGGCCCCAAATTGAGCATTTTGCCTTTGTTTTTTTTGTCTCACAAGATTTTTTTTATAAAAAAAACACCAGCAATTAGGGGTGATCAAAAATTGGGTCAACCAAGAAACCGACCCGACCCGATTAGAAAATGGGTGAAATGAGTCGATTTTCTCAGTTTCTCGGGTCATTCAGTTTGGAAAGTCGATTTTGGTAGTTTATTGGGTCGATTGTCGGTATTAATAATTGAAATCTAAACTGACCCGAGAAACCGAAGTGTCAAAACGACGTTGTTTTGATTTTGATTTTGATTTTTATTTAAATTATATATTATATATTATAAGGTAATATATGATGTTCTAATTATTATATAATTTATTATATATATTATAAATTATTTTCTATTTTTCTAATAATAAGAATAAAGGAAGAAGTCTAAAGTATTATTATATTATTTTCCAATCCTTTTTATTTTCTATTTTCTATTATATAATTTATTATATATTATAAATTGAAACAGAAAAATCGACCCAAACCGACTGAAACCGATTGGTTTCGATTTTGGTGGTTTCCCGTTTAGTCAGGTCGGTTGTCGGTTGATATTTTACAATTTCAGTTTTTGGTTGAAAACGACCCAATTGACCCGAAACCGACCCAATGATCACCCCTACCAGCAATGGATCATGGTGTTGGTGTACTGTATGGTGTAATGAGAGTTTCTTTATGCCAAAACATTACATGAACAAATTAATTAAATCTTTTTATGTCAAATATTCAATGAAAATTCAATTCAAAATAAGAAATTGTTTAAAATAAGGGTGAATTGTACAAGTGTAATCATAAGTTAAATTTACCCCAAAAGTGTAATGATACACAATTTTCTTAATCCTAGTGTAAGGGTTAACATATTTCCCAATTGGTGTAATCAATTTTACTCATTTTACCAATTCTTTCACTTCTACATATTTCCTTTTCTTTTTCTTTTCTTGCATTATTCCTCCGAAAAAAATATCAAAATTATAGATCAATTCAATCCAGAGAGCAGAAATAAGTGGCTAGTGGGGAATATGAACAAATACCCATTAATGGCGAAGGAGAAAAAACCCTCCCAATTTCATCTTGGTTAAAGAGATAAAAAACAATCAGACAAAGATCTTTGATTTAATAGTCTTAAATCTGCTAGTTTTTAATCGACAATTGATTGCCACTTATTTAAGGAAATGGTAATTGGATTCAACATGACATAGAAAAGATGGAACCAGAGCAGCTTTTCCTAGATTTTTTTTTCAAAGTTTCCATTGCTAATAATTTGGGATCGACAGTTGGACGATGACAAAAGCTTCTTGGCCATGGAGAAGCTCCTGACGAGTTTGGAAGTTGGGAGGGGATAGGTTTTATGAAGGGTAAAATAGTCAAGTTCATAAAATCCATTACACTCCACGGGGAATTTTATTAAAGGATACATTAATGATGGTATTTTGATGTTTCATTATATCTTGAAGGCAAATTTAGCTCTCCATTACACCTTAGGGTAATTTACCCTAAAATAATTTATATGCTTACCAAACAAATTAATTAAACTCAAGACTTGAACTTAAAATCTCAAGATCCAAATATCATATATGGTATACCTATCAATCAATTAAGTTAATAACACATATTAAAAGCTCACATTAGGCCTAAAAGTTTGTAGGTTTACTCAATTTAAGCCAATAAATTTTAATTACCATACATTTTTTGAAGTTTAAAACTTTACGGTCCGTGTCAATGTGAGACTGAGTCCATTTTGATGGAAACGTGATAAACTGATATGTCAAACACACATTGTCACTATGTACCCAAAAAAACACACATTGTTGTCACCATTCCTAACAATCCTACGCGACATGTCCGACAACCGATGAGGTATTTATGGGATGAAATTGAGCAACATTGCATAGTTTTAAACCTAATGTAAGCAAAATTGCAAAGTTAGCCTTATGCTTTGCATTAGATCAACATTGCTTGTACATAAATGATCGTCTGATCACAGCCATCATTCGATCTTACTTACCCCAATGTATAAACTCAAAAGGTATGTACTTATCCAAAAAGAAAGGTTAAAATTGGGAAATGAAATAGAAAGTTCAAAACATAGGGTATAACAAAATGAGTAATTTATATAGCAAGGCCCAATGTACATTGTAACATTGTCAATATATTGATAACTAGCTTGGCAGAAGGATGATTGTGATGTAAGACTCTCTTTGTTGTTTAAATTTTTCCACGAAAGAGGAAACTGCCGACCATTCTAATAATTAAAAAATTAATTCTTTTTGTTGTATATATAAAGGAGATTAATGTAAACTTAAACTATTTATTTCAATTTATACAAAAAAAAACTATTTACTTCAATTTGATAAAGAATGAGATATATATACCCTAAAAAAGAAAGATAAAGAATGAGATATGTTAGATAGTAGATCTCCTGTAACGTAGCACGAGTAGTATTTATGATGTGTAAATGATCCTAACCTTGTTGGCTGTTGCTTCAGAAGAAGAAGAGAAAAAAAAAAAAAAAGAAAGAAATCGACCCTTTTAAGTTTAACCTTGAAAATCATAAGAAACAAATTAAAGGAAAAGAAAAACTTGCAATTTCCTTGATCCCATCAACATATATATTATATATATTTTTCTTGCGTAGATATATTTCGTAAAGAAGCATTGTTGTTCATGTCCAATGCTGGTAAATTTCCTTATATTTTCTCCGTATCTTAATTTAGGTTACCTTTCTTGAACTTTTTTTTTTTTGCTACACCCTTTCTTGTGCATTTGAGATAAAAGACGGAACGAACATGTACAAACTTAAATCCGAACACAACCTTCGTTGAATTCTTTGATTTTAGCTTACTATAAATATCCGCTTGTCAGCTAGGATTCCCATGTCCAACGTTTTGATTCTTCCCTTTTTGTACTCCAAACTTTCTTACTTACAAGCCAAACAAAAAAAAGTTTCTAAAAGAGTTTCTAAATAAAGCTGATGAGAGCTTTATAATTTGTTGTTGTATAAGTTAGAGCTTAGACCATCCATTCCCTATAATCAAATTGGTTTTCGAGTAAGAGAACAAGTGTCACAAATTAGAAGAGAGGAAGGATCAGGTAGAGGCAGAAGAAAAATTGGTCAGGTCTCTGCAGGTGAGGTATCTTTTGTCACTGTAAAATATTGTCTCTAATAGTGAAGAAAAGATGGAAAAAGTAGTCTTTGGGAAGCGGGGTTTGATGTTTGATGAAATGCCATAAAGTACTAATATGATTAATTAAGTTTAACCATTAGTATAGTAGTATATCTTAAGTTAAACAGAGAACGAAATGAAGTTTTTCTCTCTTAGTAAAATGGCAAATACTAATATTATAATTATATTACTACCTCTTTAAGCAAAAATTTAAAATTATACTTTAATCTTGTTTATACGCATTTGCTGTTCAAATATTTGAGAAAATGTTGTTGCTGGCAGTGATTTAAGTTTGTTTTGTTCTAAGTTTTGATGGGGAGTTATATATATTTTTTTGGGTGTGAAATTAGTTCAGTTGGTTGTCTTTATAATGCAAAGGCAATGTTGGTCACCCATGGTTTTATGAGTCATCTTAACTTATTTGTATCTGCTATCCCAAATGCTGGTCTTAATTAGTTGAATTCAACCTTACATCAAACAAAATTCCAATTAAACTTTTTCTTTTTGTTGTTCTTATGAGTTTTCAGTGAAAGTAATTAAACATGGAAACATTGGCACCAAGCCCATGGAAGACAACAGAAGCCAGCCTTCTTAAAGCAACAGATAAACTATCAGACCTCTTAATTTATAAACAAGAGTTGCTGGATGGATTTGAGGAGGATTTCAAAATGATAGAAAGAGGATTGGCGCAAATGCATCTCATGGCAACAAATGTGAAAGAAGAAAGAGGGTTGGAAGAATATGCAGAGGAAGTCAGATTACTTGCAACTCAAGTAGAAGCTGTAGTTGATGCTTTCATCTTACGAAAGCAGAAATCAAAACAGCTCAGTTTCAGCAACTGTGTCAAGGACTCTTTTCCCTTTTTCAAGAGTCGGGCAGAGATATATAAACTCATTGATGATATAGAAAGTATCAGATCCTCAATCTTGAAAGTTGTCACCAGTGGAAATGAGCTGGGAATTTCGCACGTCAAGGCAAGGAAAGATCCAGGAGCTGTGTCCCAGAATCCAGAATAGCTAAAACGACCATTGTCTGCAGATGACATCAAAGAAGAACGAGCTGTAGGTCTAGAGGAAGGCATTCATATACTGGTATCCAGGTTAATTGATGGCAACGGGAGCAGGAAGGTTATTTCCGTTACAGGCGCAAGAGGAGTAGGCAAGACTACTCTGGCAAATGAAGTCTATAGAAGTGCTGTTGTTACTAATCATTTTGCTTCCCGTGCTTGGGTGACCCTACCTCAAGACTTTGATGTGAAAGAGATTTTGCAGACGTTAGCAAAACAATTATGGATGGGAAATGGAGAGGGATTGTCAATGGAAGAGTTAAGTAAAACCTTGAAGAATGGAAAGCATTTCATTGTCTTGGATAATGTGAGGACATTGAAGCAATGGGATGCCCTTCAAAGTTTTCTCTCTGATGAAAGTAGAATACTAATAACCACTCGTAATAGTGGAGTAGCTCTTTCTACAAAATCAGATTTTATACATCATATGAGGGGACTAAGTGATGAAGAGGGGTGGGAGTTATTTACTGCAAAGCTACCACCAGTCCCAATGGAGTTGAAAGAACTTGGACAAGATATTGTCAAGAAGTGCATGGGCTCACCTAGAGCAATTTCTGCAGCTGCAGAAATTTTATCAGCCACACCAGCAACTTTAGATCACTGGTCAATAGTATTAAAGCAAATTGATAAAGATCAAGCATCGACATCCTATACATTAAGCCTGGTTGCTGATGCATTGCCATCACACTTGAAGCTTTGCCTTTCCTACTGTGCACTATTTGGTAAAAACTATGACATCTCTGCAAGGAGATTGATTGTGTTGTGGGTTGCTGAAGGACTCATAGAACAACAGAGAGGCAGCAAAATGGCAGCAGAAGATATTGCAGAGAAGTATTTAAAGAAGTTAGAGAATCAGGGTATGATTCAAGTGGTTAAATGGAAGACTAATGGGAAAATAAAAAAGTGTAGGATGCATCCTCTTTTAAGAGATCAGTGGGTGTCAAAAGGTAAAAGAGCTAGTTTTGTACAAGTACCAGATGAAGCTGCTTGTTCTTGTTCATCCTCAAGCACAGGTATGATTCGTAGAGTAGCTGATCACCTTGATGAGCAGGATGATTGTTTCCATCACATTCATGGCAGTAGGAGAACCAATGATTCGTTGCGATCTTATTATGAGGATCTCCGCTCTATATTGTCATTTGATTTTCGTGAAGGACCAACACCTGGAGAAGAGATAGGGAACTTTCTTCGCAGAGGAATTAAGGGTAGGTTCCTATTGAGGTTGAGAATAGTTGACCTTGAAGGTGTATCCCTACCCAAGTTACCTAAAGGAATAGGGAAGCTGAAGGAGTTGAGGTATCTTGGCCTGAGGGGAACTTACTTGGAGATCCTCCCATCATCAATTGGCTACTTGCCAAAGCTTCAGACTTTGGATTTGAAAAACACACATATTAGCACCCTTCCAAGTACAATATGGAAGATGCAGCGTCTGCGACACCTTTACTTGAGTGACAGATACCGATGTAGATTTCTTGCTCCACCAAGTGCCTGCTCTGCAATTGATCTGCAAACATTATGGGGAGCATTTTTGGATGAGGAGAGTCCAATGGAAGGAGGCCTAAATAGGTTAATCAACCTTAGAAAGTTGGGACTTGTATTTCGGTTAACATTGTCACAACAGAGGTCTTTGGCCAAGTGGATTACAAGGTTGATTCACCTAGAATCTTTAAGGCTAAGATCAATTGATGAATCAGTACAACCTTCCACTTTGTACTTGACGCCTTTGTCAAGCCTCAAGAATCTCTCCACAATATACTTAATGGGAAGGTTGAACAACCCACTAGTTGTGCAGAAACTCCCAGAAAATCTCACAGAGATTACATTGTCAATGTCTGGACTATTGAATGATCCAATGCCTTATCTGGAGAAGCTCCCAAACCTTCGAATTCTTGAGTTGTTAGCTGATTCCTTTATAGGGAAGGTTATGATTTGCTCTGACGGAGGCTTTCCTTTGTTGAGAGTCCTAAAACTTTGGAAGCTAAAAGACCTAGAGGGATTAGTAGTCCAAAAAGGAGCACTACCTATTGTGAAAGATATAGAAATTCGGTCTTGTGGAAACTTGCAGATGATCCCAAATGGTTTTCAGCACCTACTTCATTGCCGTGAATTGAAGCTGACAGGTATGACTGAGCAACTGAAAAGAAGGGTTAATAAAGACTATGGGCAGGACTGGTATAAGATTGCCCACATACCCTCAATCTCTGTGGAGGATTAGAAAATATTTCATCATATTAAAGAGTTAGAGGTATATCTTTCTCTTTTAGTACCATTAATTTACTCTTCTGTTTCTGTCTAATATTTTCTGCTTGTAAGTTGGAGCTGTCACAATAAGATTGTTTAAGACAATACTCTATGGCTAAACATTTCATTCCATTGTGATGTTTTGTGCAGGACAAGAAATGATGTTCTTTGTGGGGGCTTCACTTAACAGCAAACATTTCATTCCTATGTATCTGTTCTTGTTCAATCTGTTGAGACTCATCTATTGCAATATATCTGAGAAATCCATTTACAAAATGCTTATTGTTGATTCTTCAAAGTTCCTGACGTATTACAGTTCCTTCATTAGTCTTGTTTAATAACCTCGTCTTGTTTGTAAATGGCTGCTTTCTTTTTATAGCCATTGTAGCAAATATTCTGCATTTATCTTGTGGATGAATAATAATACAAAAGAGCTATAGCATCTCCTATATTCTAGCAGCTGCAACAAAATCTCAAAGTCCATCATGTGTGGCAAGCAATTAAACAGAAACAGTAGAATGTTTGGCAAGCTGGAACTCTGCTCTTCCTAAATATTGAAAAAACAGTTGCTGTTATTTAAGTTAAGAGGCGATCCAATCAACCTTCAGCTTAGTCAGGGATGGTGCTTCAGTGCAGACTTTTTTGCAGCTTAGTGTAAATAGCCTCTATACGTTTGCATTTGTATAGTTTTTTTGTGATTGTACATACAGCTTTACTAAAGGGAACAAACTCTGTAAAAAAATGTAGCAGTGCTTTTGGATGAATAAAACTAACAATTCATAAAACCAAAAAGAAAAGAATTATTTATTGCACCTTTGCAGAAGTAGATAGTATAAATTTTATCTGGTTCACCATTTTCTTTCCAGCATTTTGATTATCTTTTATCATGATTATTTGTTGGTGGGGTTGTAGAACAAGTATAATGCATAATGAAGCTTAGAATCACATTTTTCCACACCAATAAAATGGGAAAGAAAAGAAACTGTCAAAGAAAATGTTGACGAGCACCACTAGTATATTTCAATCATTAGATAAAGAAAGAATCATAGATAAGTCATTTTACATTGTATTCTAGCAACAGTTGACAACAGCAACAACAACAAGAACTCAAAATGATAAGGGAATAGCTATCTGATATATGTATGGAAATATTCTGATGTGTAATGTGTTTTGCTAAGTAGTAGGATATAGTTCATTAGAAAACCTCTAAAAGAGGCAATGCAATGCTGAAAATGATCATTTTACAATGCACAAGGTAGGAAAGGGGAATATTGATCCAATATTAAGTGAAGTATCAGCTAGATTTTTGATTCAGTCTCAGCCGGTACTTCTACTATTGCCCTACTAATTTAGCTCTTACATGACCTTTTGAAATCTGAAACTGTTTTGTCAAGCCAAGATGTGCCATTAATAGCCAGACATGAGTGAGCAGCTCTCCACCTTGTCTAAGTTGCTGAGCATGGTGATTCCACCTACATTGACTCACAGCATACGACAGCATCTCAACCCATACATGACTTACCAATTCCCACTTCTCTTCTGTGTTCCATTGCCTCTCTTCTTCCACTGAGCAAAGTGCTTTGGCTAGCCTGCATGCATCGAATAGCGCAGATTTGCTTCTATCTCCTTTGACACTGGAAGGTTTGATTCTGTTGTCCCCTTGAAATAACATTTCACAAGCTTGGGAAGCATTTGATATGAACTTTCTGTCTTGAATGAATCTTATTGCCTCGCAAACTGTATCTTGAAATCTGATCTGTTCGATTCCATCAGGCATCATAGAAGGTCGCTTGACAAGAATGTACAACAAGTATTCTGATATTGACTTGCTTACTTTACATCTTAAATCAAGAACATAATTTGGATTCCTTTTCTGATCATAACAATAGCAGAGACTTGTAGCAATATGCCACATCAGAATGCTTTGATCAAACTCTACCTCAATGCTCCAACCAAGTTTATCTAGACAGTTTTTCTCTCCAAGGACTTGCTCACCCCTGCAAGCACATAATTGCCTGCAAAATGAAAGGTTTGCGGCAATTTTTGATTTCTCCACAAGCTGTTGGAAGATGTATTCTTTAAGACAAGGAGATATAACCACTGAGGTTTCATTTCCATTAACATGTTTGTGAATCCAGCTAAACCTTTGGGCACCTTTGAAGCAAGAACCAATAAGACTGTACTGTTCCATGTGATTTGACCACCTGTTCCTGCTAGTTATGAATTTGAAAGTAGATATGGCTTTATACATCTGAGTTGCCAGAAATTTCTCTCGTTTGCTCAGCCAAAGCATTGTCCAGTCCGAAGAAAGCAGCGCAAGGAGTGCATAAATCTCAAGGAAAATAGCTCCAATGAGCAACAGAAATGTTACACATACATCAAAAGTTGTAAATTTCTGCCTATCAAGCATGCTGAAAGCTACTAATGCAATAATGGTAGAAGATAAACTCACAGAGCGAAGGAACACACCCAACTTGGAGTAAACTATATTTGCCTTAGTGTAGAGTATATCATATACAAATCCAAGCTCAACCTCAATCACTTTGAAAGCCTCATTCCAAGGACACCTCTGAAAGTAGGAATGGCTCTTTTCGACATCATGAAAGCTGAGAATGAGATCTGCAAATAGCCTCTTAAATGTGTTGAAAAAATCATAAGCAGAAATCAAAATGGTACCATCTGGTATAAGATTGCCTCCTTGAAATGTGTTGGTATGAGGGACAACCGTAAATGCTGGCAGTGCAGTATACGACAACTTAAATCCTTCCATCTCCTTCAACTTGTAGTCCTCCATGAAATTGGCATAGTTGGGACCTGGATCTGGACGCGGGAGAAGTGACTGCCTAAACTGCTGACTGCTTGCAGACCTGAGAACCCAAGTCCTTTCCCCATACTTGACAATTCCAGCAATGAACACCGGAATAGCTATGAAGTTGAGCTCCATTGGCACCAAGGATCTTATAAAGACATAAAACACCACCCCAACTTGGCAAACAAGACCAAGCAAGTGCCTAAGCCATAGCTCATTGTCTTCCAAGGAATATGCAGTTATGGTGTCCGGACCCCCGAGGTGTAATAGAAGAAATGGCGCCCAAAATGACATTACAGCATCACCAGGGGAACCATCATCAAAATCTCCCTGATTATTGGCCAGGATGCCAAGTGAGACAGTAGCAACATAGTCAGCTGATAGGTAGGCCAACCAAAGAATCAATCTGATCCAGTTTCGTGATATATATTTCCTCCGATTACCAAAGACAACGAGGATAATCTGCAAGGATTGGCTGAGAAGCACCAACAAGGCTGGGAACCTTCTTAGTTCCCACTCGTTCCACAGTTCACGGAATCTATTTGGGAAAATCTGCATTACAACCTCTTGACAAAACTCAAACTAGTAACCGTTAAACATAGATTGATAACAGAACAACTGCAACACCGAGCAAAAGAGCAAATGATTTTCAACATGTATATATGCATAACTGAAAGCAATAATTAAGAAGGTTCAAGGAAACTTCTAGTTGAAATCTTTTAAATTATGAGGATAAGGATTGAACTTTGAAGACAAAAACATGACGGAAAGCACGAAGATAACTATTATGCTTCTGAACTTAGAAGTAGTTTATGCGTCGAAGGGGAAACTAACAAGAAAACACAATGTTTTTACCGTTCAGACAATCTCATTGGTACAATGTCTGATTAGCTTTCAGAGTTTCATTATTCTAAACAAAAGTTTCTATTGGATTTCCGTGACAGTGACTTCAAACATTCAATCTCTCTATAAAGGAATTTCTGTTTGCCTTATATATCATACATTAAAGTATTCTCATCTTAGAAATGCTGTCCAAGATGACAATGCCATTTGTTATTTTCTTCTTTTAACAGAAAGCAAGAAATTCCATGGCCAACAAAACAAACACTTGTAAACAACAACCCAAAGAAACTCAATCTCAAAGACAAACATATAGAACCGAACATCAGTATGGAATAATTTATATTTTCTTTTTTCCAGTACCATATTCTTCTCAAATGATTGAAATTTCAAGCATATTAGTATGTAACATGTTATAACCTGTCAGATACCATACCAAACCTTAAGGTTATGTTTGGTTCGTGGTATCTTAGGTATCACGTGGTAATGTCATTATTCGTGGTATCTTAGGTATCACGTGGTAATGTCATTCACACTACTTTCCTAGAAATGTTATTTTAGTGGGAAAGTATAATTTTTTTATTTTTATGGGAATAAGATTACATGTTTGGTTAACATGGGAAAGTTATTACATTTTAAGATTATAAGAGAAAGACAAGGAAAAAGAGTAACACTTTCCTGGGAAAGTTAACTTTGGGAAAGTGGTGGGAATGACATTCCCACCTAAAATTAGATTCCACCAACCAAACATGGGAATGTTATTCCCTCTACATAACTTACCACACTTTCCCACTACATTCCACGAATCAAATACAACCTAAAGAATTTAACATTATAAGCTAGAGTTAAGAAAAATAGAAAAAAGAAAATACACATCTATTACAGACAATTGCAGGAACTAAGCCTTAGTAAAAGTAAGATACATTGGGTGCATCCCACTCTACCAGACGTCAGTCCCATTTCATCAGATTAGAAGCATAACAGAGAGAACCAGAAAGAAACAAAAGAGATTCATTAAAGCACTCATCATTGTCCCTTTTATTATATATATATATATATATATATATTAAATTAATTAATACTTTATTTTCAGGATTTTCCCTTTGTTTTTCCTCAGCAAAGAAATAACTAAAATTTTAGACTCAGGAGATATATATGTTACACATGGAAAAATTTGTTAAGAGGTTTATTTAAATAAGAATAATAGAAACAACAGAGATAGCAGCCTCGTAAGAATAAATAAAAACAAAAACAACTCAAAGGAGGGTTCCTGAAAGAAAGTGAAGACTAGAATCAAGGCAGGTGCAGTTGAAACGAAACATGTACTTTATTTTATGGTAACAAATATTGTGAACTCAGCATTATTCAGCAGACTTGAGTGACTTCTGTGCAACATAGCAGACTCATGGAATGCATCTACAAGAAATGGTCAATTGTAAAGATGTAACCATGGGGACTGGTCGATGGCATATTTGAGTAACAAAACAGAAGTTGGAAAGTGACTCAGTACTTGCTGGAATGGTGATCTTTATTTATATCATATATAGATGGAATAATAGCCAAGTACAATAAAAGTACAACGATTGTAGAACATGAGATCTGTCCATATGAAATAAAAAAACATCCCATGTATGCCAAGAGTTATGTAGACCATTTACTTTGCGACTCAGCTATCAGAGACCAAAGATTCAGAAGCACTCAGGCTGACTTTGAAATTGAAGCTAATGCAAGTTAACACCTGACTTTTGTCACTGGATAATGTCATCTTAAGCAAGTAAGAACCCTGCAAAAGCCACACAGAAAAATCAGCTATTTCTTTATATCAGTTGTTATGTGTATGTGAAGCCTAAGAAACCAAGTTAGGAGTTCTACTATGGAAACCAGTGCACTGCTCTCGGTACAGTAAAACTTACTGGTGGAGTGATTGCAGGTAAAGCTTGACTGTGAGAGAGTACAAATTCTCCGGCTGAAATAGGGCAGGATGTTTCCTCACAAAGATCATGAGTTTCTTGATGGATATGTATTCCAAAGTAGGAAACATCAATCACCGCTGTGCCACCCGAGATAGCTTGATCTACAAATAGTAGACACCAATGAAATGGCAAAATAAGCTACATAGATGACCATGCACTTATTAGGGGAAAAAAAAGGAAGCAACCTTCAGATACATTTGCCGATATTGTACCACATACGCATTTAGCAAAAGTGCCAAGAGTTTCTGTTTAAGCTAATATATCCAAAGTTCACATTTTCCTTTAAATGCTTCACAAATGTTAAGAAGTGGCTTTGTCATCAAACAGGCACCATTCCAGCAATAATCAACTTTATAGGCCAGAATACATCCACCAAGGTTTAAAATGTATATACCTAGGAAATTTGATATGGATTAAGTATACCATACAACAGAAAGAGAACTAGGAATAATTAGCCTTCATAATAGGATTACAATGGATTAAAAGTAGGTAGGCGTTTCACAAAGCTTCAACGATCTGGGTTTATGGGTCATGCTGGTATTATGAACAGTACTGGGGACATCATTTGACTGTGAACTCAATAATGGTTTGTAGGATATTTGAAGGTTAATTCTTAAATATAAACCGGATATAACCAAAGATGAGATGTATAGGCTTCATGCTTAATATCCAAAAGACTCCACATCTAGATCTATGTTTAGGATTGTTTCACACCATGAAAAATCAAGCATAATAAGTGTTGACACTCTAACAAACCTTTTTTTCATATTGATGAATAGAGGTTACAAGCTTCTGTATAGAGTTTAACAAGCAAAACAGGTAAAGTACCAATGTTTATTGCATTAAAATTATTATTAAAAAAATAAAAACCCTCTGGTTCCATAACTGTAAAATCCTTATTCCTTGAGACTTCAATTTGACCTCTAAAAGTCTCTATGTATGGCTTCATGCATCAATGCTCCCACCCAGATATTCCGGTATGTCTAAGGGGTGTTTTGCCTTCAAATCTAAGGCTAAGAACAAATAATTTCTTATTGATTGTGCCTCAACTCCTACTCTAATCTTACACACTCAAATAATTAGGATTAGGCTCCATTATCTGAATATATAGTGCATGCACACATTCTAAGAAAATATGAAATACATAGTAGAAAATTCCAAGAAGGAAAAGTTACCAGTGGAAGCTGAGATGTTGAAGGTGGCTGGCTTGCCTCTGACCACAGGATTAGGTGATATGTTGACTCCACCCACTTCTACAGCATAATTACCTTTCTTATCTGCATTAATCATTTTTCAGTCCTCGTAACTCAGACATATATAATCGGAAGAAAACTTAAGCAAATCAAAGCAGAAAAAAGAGGAGAAATGACCTAAAATAGAAGTCAAAAGCAATCAAGAATCCTATGGGGTTTCGATTGACTGGCAGATAGTTCGATTTAAGGAAAACGAAAAAAAAAAAGTCAAAACCCTTAATGCAGAAATGATGTTAGGAAGAAGAGAAGAAAGCTAACCGCAGTAGTTGAAGGAAGTGGCGGCCTGAAGAAAAGGCAAGAAAAGCAAAGAAAGAGCTAAAAGGGCGAGCTTGGATTGAGCTGCTCTCGTGTCCATGGCAAGGCTTTCGGTTGCAGAGGGTTTCTTTTGCTCAAGTATAGTTTTAACTTTTAATACCAATCGCCAATATATTTTTTCTGGTGAAACAATCGCCAATTTATTTGCACCTGTATATTTTTTCCTTTTGCCTATTATAATGACTTTATGAGACCAAAACAAAACCAAACAGTTTAATCTAACCATTGAATTATTGCTCTCATCAGATCTCGAAAAAAAAAAATTTTATTGGCTTAGTTGTACATTGGTCCCACAACTGAGGAATAAAATAATCCTATTCTCAAATCTTCCATTTTACTTGTAATTATAATTAGTGAGTCAGTGTAATTGAATAGGTTGCCCCCGCGCGCTTTCGCTGCGCGTGAGTCAGTGTAATCTGTAAGGCTAAAATCTCAATTAGGGTCATAAACTTTGTCAAAAGGGTTAAATAAGTGTCCAAACTCGAAAAGTTCAGGCACTAATTTGACCTTTTCATAGTTTGGGCACTTATTTGACCCTTTTGGCAAAGTTCAGGACCCTAATTGAGATTTTAGCCAATCTGTAATTGTGAATGTAACAGAGCAATTAGTACAGGATGGAACTGGGACGGAGTTTTGGCTCATGAATAATTGTTTTAAGATCTGGATTGCTAAATACTACCCCATTTTTGCTATTCACCGCCCCATTTTTGATGTTTTTTACGCTTTTGCCCTTTGTTTCATTTTCTAATCTTGAAACAATCACGAACGTAGAATAGCGTTAAAGTGTTGTATTTTGATGACAAGTTAAGAAAAATGAACGATAACGTGCCGTATTTTTATGACGATTTCAAAAAAATGCAATTTTTGACGAATTTTAGGACAGATGACTCGTGCCGCCCCAAAAGGGCGGCTTACCATGGGCAGGCCGCCCCACTAGGGCGGCTTCACCATTGGGCAGGCCGCCCCACTAGGGCGGCTTCACTATGAATAGGCCGCCCCACTGGGGCGGCTTCGCCAGGGCAGGCCGCCCCGGTGGGGCGGCTTCGCCACAGCAGG
>AWWV01008839.1:0-44044 GCA_001974805.1 Corchorus capsularis
TACTGGGGAGGCTCAGTGTAAAAGTGTAAAAAGGGTAAAAGGTAAAGGGCAAAAGTGTAAAAAGTAGGGCGGTATTTAGCAACCCCCTTTTAAGATATATTGGGTTGGTCATTTTTGGACCAGATTTGAGCGGCCTTTCTCTATCTAAATGCAGCATTGAAATGTAAAATAGGTAGGATATAATTAGGTGAGAGTAAAATGTAGATGAAAGGAAAGACGATGTCAAAAAGTTGACAGATGGGGATATATTTTTTTTCGCGCTAACATCATTATACATATATAGATAGAGAAATACATATGAGGTGGTGAGAATCCATGCTCCTTCAAAACATGGAATTGGCGGTATAGATCCAGCACAAAAGAACCCAACATTGTTGTCTCTCATGGGAGCAACTTCTTCTCTTGGTAGATTCTTGCATATATCTATTGAAGGTCGAAGGGAAATTTGGCATTCCTACTCTGTTGCAAACAACTCTGCTGTCAAATACAGTACTGAGTTGGCTTGAAGATGGTTAATCTGTAGCCAAATTTCATTCACAATGGATGGATTCAAGAGCCATAAAACAAGGTTCAGCAATACAGAATGAAAGACAAAGTGGGAAATAAATCAACTATTCAAAACATCTGATCCCCATGCTAATAATGGAAATAATAAACATTATGTACGTACTTGCCTTTTGGCGTGTCAAGTTAACAAAAATCTGTTCATGAGCTCCCTTTCTCTTCAAGCAAAAACATGTAAGCTCCTTCCAAATCCAAGCAGGTATTCTTTAGCAATTGCCATCCAAATTTCACTCGGTTATAATCCATAGCTTCAAACCAAAGAAGAGAAAAAGAAGTCATAAAAGAAGCATGTAGCAAGATCAATTTTGTTGCCTGGCAACCAGCTGCTCTAAGAGCTACACCAAACCACTCCATTGAAGGCGAAAACTCCAGAAGGTTCCAAAATCCTACAACCTGCACAACAACACTTTCACTGTATGTAAGTGTCATGTCTCATGAAAAAAATTAGTCAAAGTTGTAAGTACAAAAGTATAGAGAAGTTGCATATATGGCACCAAAGTAAGCAACAAAGAGAGAGAGAGAGCCTGCTGCTTCTGTTGCACCCTGCCAATGAAATCAGTCAAGCTTTATTATTAATCAATTCAATATAGAAAAAACAAACAAAACTTCTAAATTAAATCACTTAAGACTTCTAATTTGGAGGCAATTATTAGATTCAAAAGTAAGGATTTCATCGAGAATATCCTGCAAAAAACTTATCACCGTGAATCTAGTTACAATATGCCTTCTAACTACCCAATACAATAAACCTGATAATTTCAATATAAAAATATGGGCTGTACATATTTATAGTTTTTAAGGAAATTTGCGATTTTTATAAAGATAATTTTTGAGCTCTAACATTCTTAATACAAATAATTTCACCTTAAAAGAGTCAGAAATACAACTATCCTTGAAACCAAATAATGCATTATAATATGCGTAATATGAAGTTTTAATTAGATACTGATGACATGATTTGTTATGCATCACCATCGAAGAGACATAGATAATATGAAAATTGAAGGGCTGAAATGTTCTGTACAAAAAATCAGGACCAAGTGACTACAGATACATCCATTGCAGCACTTTGTTAAGAAGCAAAGATGATCTCAATTTCTCCTTTTAAACAACATAGCAGCATCGATCAATGAGTACTATTTTTCAAACTTCTTGGACTCAAAACAATTGTTCATATCAGAATAATGAAAATGAAAATGAAAATGAAAAAGAAGAATACATGGCAGGGAAACAAATGCATTATCAATCATAGTATATATATATACACATATAAAGTTCCAGTTTAGAACACTTGTAATAAGCTTGGGAAGATTGAGGGGAAAGTAAAGCTGCAACAAAATATTAATTGATTAAAATTCGCTTAAAAATTGAAAGGTTGATCAAATTTACATCATGAAAAATCATACAATGAGATACAAAATCAAGATTACATGCCATTTCAGATTTTTTATATGTGAAAAGTTTAGCAGACCCATAAATAGTTTTTGACTTGAAGAGCAAAATCAGTTTTGCTGTCCAATATTAAAATCCCAGAATGAGCAAGTCTAAGTTCAGTAATGGATTTTCATATTCTTCAAGGGAGTTGAAGTTTTCAAAAACTTTTAAACTTGTTTTCAAGAGTAAAATCCCAAGAGATTTTGTATGACCCTTTGAAAGTTAATTTTCATATTTAAAATCCAAGGTACTTTCAATGAGCATATTTCAGTTGACTTGGAAATATTTCTTACTAAATATTTGAGTTCTTATATTTGGCTTCTAAATTAAAAGAAAATAGTTAGATGGGTAACTTGTTATTTAATTTTGTAAGGTATAACAGATAAATTAGTCAAGCAAAATGCCAATTGTTTTAACAGTGATAAGTCAAGAAACATGAAATCTACTTTTGCAAGGTATTCGAGATTCCTTAATTACCTCAATGCATGCTTTGACAAATCCAGAAACCTGAGCAACATCTGAATTGAGAGTGGTTTAATCATATCAAAAAGCTGCAAATAAAGATGAATCAATTAGTAAACAACAGTTAAAATGAGAACCCAAAAAAAGTTAAATGTGAACTTTAAAAAATTTCAATCTCCATTGTTAACCAAAACAAAGAAATACTAAACTTAAATTCTACAAATTGACAGTAACTGGAAAAAGCAAACATACCAAAAAAAAAGGATTGAATAAGAGAAGATATTTTTTTTGGTAGAAGCTTCCCCTCTCTCTCTCCAACCTCTCTTTTCTTCTTCCCTGCTTCTCCCGCCATCTCTTCTTCAATGTCCTCCATTTTCTTTCTCGCCGCCAACTCTGTTTTGCTGTCCCTGTCTGACCCATTTTCCCTCTTTCTCTCTTCGCTCCCCTCCTTCCTCTCTCCTCTGTCTCTCCATTGATTTGCTCCTTTCTCTCTCTGATTCTCTCCCTTTAGTATTTTCTGATCTCAGTCTGTTCCGCTCTGCCCCTTCTAGGAGATTTTTTTCTGCTTCCAAGGAGAACACCGAACAGACCATGGGATAATAAAGTGGACCGGGTCTAAAACAGGTTAGGTCAGTTTGATGGGTTAGATTATTAGAAGAAAACGGGTATCCAGTATAAATTTAATGAGATTGAAATTACTTTAAAGCCTAACTCAAATATAACCTAACTCATTGAGGTTAACTCTTTAGAACGGTTATTAAGTACTTTCACTTCACATTCTTATTGTTTTTTATAATGTTTAGAAAGAAAACAAGATTAATTTTTGAGTGGAAAAGTCAAACAGCTTACAAGAGTACATTTTATCAAATTGAAGGGGAGGAGGGTATACAAGGCAGAAAAATGAATAGGAAAAACATTTGTCCTCTCTCTGCTTAAAATTGTTTCATTGAATTATTGATTTTGCATCTTCTGTTACAAACAAGAAGCAAATTACTGATATACAACCAAAGGGAGCCATGCCTATCATAAGAAACCCATATATGGAGGCAATTGAGGCAACTATCAGATGCCAAAAAAGCAAAGGCAATCTTGAAGTTTATAGGAATGCATGTCAATTCCAAATTGTTTCCATCATTTAATGTCATCTGAAGAGCATAAGAGCCCTGTAACATTGCAGTATTGTTAGCTAAATAAACCTTGGAGGCATTCATAATTAATTTATAAAGAAACAAGTCTGTATATATTCAGCTTTACAGCTTCTTATGAATGACAGTTGATTATATTAGAAAGTTTTTGCTTTCTTTTCCTCTTGCCTTGTTGTTGAATCTGAATTAAGTGAACTTTTTAGGACTACTTGAGAAACAAATGTTTTAAATCTTCCATTTAGCTCTCTATCTGTTTCCTTCTTGCTGGTCTCTTGACTCTTGATCCAATCAAATTGTCAGTTTGATTGTTGTAACTTGATGAATGGGGCTTAGAAAAGATAAGTAGAATATTGTTATCACTTGTGAGTTCTGTTCTTCTGGGTATACTATAGATCAATAACTTATGAAAAAACATTCTTTCTCCATTAATTAAGCACTAAGAATTAGGCAGCAACTTATCATTAAGAAAACACTTACTGGTGGAGTACTAAAGATGGGCAAAGTTTGAGAATGTGAGAGCGCAAAGTTGCCTGCAGCAACAGGGCAGGATGCTTCTTCACAGATATGTTGCACAGAGTTTCTGTATGGACATGGAGTCCCAAGAAAGTGATTTCGATCAACACTTCACCATTAGAGATTGGTTGACCTACATATGATCAAAGATATGTAAATTGCACCCACTTTATTAATACAATGCTTAAGAATACCAAATTCATACATAATTCAATGCAGCTCCTAGATATATAGTCATGATAAACATGCAGATCAATGGCTAAGTAGCACCAGAATTGTAAAAGAGGATTTGCATCTGACTCTAAGAGCTCATTTGACCAATCAAGGAAGAGTAATAGAAAATATTTATAACTTGTGGTAACTGAGATGGTGAAGTTATTGTTGGGTTATACCCAAAGACCAATTAAATTATTGGTCCACCAAGTCCATATGAAAGGCTCAATTAGCATGATTAGAGTGTTTAATAATGGTCCATTAAATTGATTTTAACATAGGTATAAAAATGTGCTATTTTACCTAGGAAAAAAGGATAACATATTCTAAGCCGTCAACGGTTTCCGAAAGAAAAATCCTCTGACGTTTTGCTAGCAAAACACAAAAGAGACTCGAGCTTCATTGATTGCCAGTTGATTGTGTGAACTCCTTAGAGGCGAAAACCAAGGAGGATTCTTTTTTTGGTACATAACCAAGGAGGATTTCACTGCAGTGATTTTAAACTCCAACTCGATTTGTGATCTCAATTTCTAAGGTAAAATTTCTATCATCGCTTGGCTATCTTCGTAAGGATCCTAGTTGGGAACCGATTTTATATTCCCCTGCATATTCGTTTTGTTTTCGGTATCCCTTCATTGGCATCAGAATGACTTACAAAATCCCAAGTCGGATTGATTGAATTGTATGATCTCTGGTGATGATTTCTTTTTATGCGATTTGTTTCATACGCGATATGATGTTTTTCTGATTTCATATGTGATATGTAAAATTCGTTTGACGACCTTAGGGTCCGAATTTAACTTTGTTTTTTAGCATGTTCTACTTTAATGGTTAAACTAGATCCATGCAAATTTTCAGAATTTTCTAAGTATGAAAAGCGCGTGTTTGAAATATTTTTCGTTGAGTGTCGACAATTCTGAAAAACACAGGTAGATGTTTCTGATCAGAATTTTGACACCTTTTGGGTAGTTATAAAATGAATTTTGGGCTTAATTTTTAATATGTTTTAGTTTAATTATTAAACTAGTTACAGTTAAAATTTCAAAAATTTTGGATCACGTGTTTCGAATTTTTCCCCTCAAGGTCGTTAAATCTAGAAAGTTTTGTAACAGGTTTTCTAACTCGATTTGGATTGTCTAATTGAATGGGTTATATGTCGAGTTTTTAGCTGATTTAGTATGTTATAGTTGAATGGTTCAACTACACATCTGGAAAATTTTAGAATTTTTCGAATCCTAAAATTTAGACTCTGTTTGGCACAGCTGTGAGATTGGTGTGGTGGAGGTTGAAATGGGAAGATTAGGATACTGTACATGTGAGATTAGAATTGTAGCTTTGATAACTTCACCAATGATTAAAAATGTATATTTGGTGTGGCGATGAGATGAGAGTGTAAAATGATAATTAGGTATATTAACATAAAAATGTATTATAATATGATTTTCAATTACTTATTAATTTTTTAGAGATATAATACTATACTATTAAATTTTATTAATTATATATGTATCTTATTATTTTTAATTAATTAAATTAGTTATTTTTATATTTAAATAAAATATTCAAATTCAAAAGATTTATATCAATAAAAATTAATATATAACATATTAATAAAAAATTAATCTAATAAAGTAATTAAATAAATAAATAAAGGTCAAAAATGAAAAAAAGAAAATAAAAGAAACCAAAGTTTCAAAAGTAGCATTTTGCTACGATTAAAACTTTGGCTTTTGAGGGAGCCATGTCAGCTAATCTCACCGCTGGCCTATGCACCAAATGTGGATTATGTGGCTTTGGGCACGTTTAGGCCTTCTAAACGTGCCAAATGCTGCACCAAACACAGCCTTAGTGAATTGGAATTTTCTTTCTCATGACTCTTTGTTGGAATTTTTAGACAAATTAGAATGCCTCGTGTTTTTTTGAAAACTTGTGGCTAATCTAAGACACACATTTGATTGATCATGTCACTTGGTCTAGATTAGATCAACATGCAAAGAAATTGTTCTTCACTTGTTGCAATTCGAAAGTCAAATGAAATTTGTTTTGATTTGTTGTTTATGAAATAAAATGGTGTTATGTTGTTTGAGCATGGTGCATGGTTATATAGTCCCATGACCATAGGTTTTTACAAGGGTCGTAAGTTTTAAAAATGTAGCCTCTGTGTTGTGCCTTTCTCTACATATAATTCTCAGTACATTCTTTTCTCACCTAACTCCACTCGAATGTAAATTGAGGTTTCCGCTATATATAATGTATAGTATTAGGTTAAATTTAAGGCTGGAGGTGTTCAAGCGAGAAAGCAATGACATGGGGATCATGCATGGGAGACCAATGGGGAGCTTGAAGAAGTTAGATATACCCTTAGCGTGACCATTGTCGATTCTCTTTTCGTTTGAGAGAATCGATGTAGATTGGGTTATAACCATGTCATGTTTATTTTCTTGCATTTATATATGTATGAGATACATGATTAAATGGGATAAATGATTATTGGTAATGGATATGATCAATAATTTTATCAGGTTAAAACTGGTGAGGTCACAAATAAAAAATCTCTCCAAAAAAATATTAAGTCAATAAAGCCTTCCAATGTGTGGCTCTCGTCAAAGACTAGATCGAATTATGTGGTTTGTCAAAGCAAAGTACATAATTCAAATCTTGGTAATGCGTGAAAGGATAATAGTGATCTCCGAATAGCTAACATTGGCCCGACTTAACTAGACCATCTCAATAAGATTGGGGACCTAGAGGCAATGAGTTGGGACATTCATGAGATGAATTAGAACAAGAGTTGTTCACCCAACTATCAAAGAGTTGCATGAGATACAATTAACAAGAGTTGCCTACCTAATTAGCCAAATTTGGGTGTTCAACCAAAGCTGACACAACTTTAGGTGAAATATGAATCTTGGCCCACTAGAAAATTCTATGGTAGGATTTTCCGAATTGTCTAATTGAATGGGTTATAGGTCAAGTCTTGAGCTAAATTTTTAGTATGTTTTAGTTGAATGGTTCAACTACACATCTGGAAAATTTTAGAATTTTTTGAGTCCTAAATGTTAGTGAATCAGAATTTTCTTTTATCATATTTTACAGTTAGAGGTATATCTTTCTCTTTTAGTACCATTAATTTAGTCTTCTGTGTCTGTCTAATATTTTTTGTTTGTAAGTTGGAGCTGTCACAATAAAATTGTTTAAGACATTACTTTATGGCTAAACATTTCATTCCATTGTGTTATGCAGGACAAGAAATTAATGATGTTTTTTATGGGGGCTTCACTTAACAGCAAACATTTCATTCCTATGTCTCTTTTCTTGTTCAATCTGTTGAGACTCATCTATTGGAATATATCTGAGAAATCCATCTACAAAATGATCATTGTTGTTTCTTCACTCAAGGCACTTAGTTTGCGTTCAGATTGTTGTCTTCTGTAATGTTGCTTTTATTTCAAAGTTCCTGACATATTATAGTTCCTTCATTAGTCTTGTTCAATAACCTCATCTTGTTTGTAAATGGCTGTTTTCTTTTCGATAACCATTGTAGCAGATATTTTGCATTTATCATTGTGGATGAATAATAATACAAAAGAGCTATAGCATCTCTTATATTCCAGCAGCTGCAACAGGATCTCAAAGTCCATCATGCGTGGCAAGCAATTAAACAGAAACAACAAAAGGTAAAGTGGCATTTTCTAGTATGGTTCCTGGTAATATTCCAAAGCATTCTTTTGTTGCTTGGGTAGCGATTTAAATAGGCTGCCAACCAAACATAGGTTGTAAAAATAATCTATGCTTTTTTTGCAACCAATAACCTAAGACGAGGGATCATATATTTTTCACTTGTGTTTATTCAATGACATTTGGAAGAATGGCAAGCCAGAACTCTGCTGTCCCCAAATATTGATGAAAACAGTTGTTGTTATTTGAGTTGAGAGCCATGTTGAAAGGCATTATGTAGACACCCATTTTTTCCCATATCCTTTAAATTAGTATAAATTGTTTTTTAATTAGCAATTAGGAAGCATTTGGGACAATTCTTAGTTTCTAAGACATTTTGATATATTTGCATAGTGCATATCATATTTGCAAAAAAAAAAATAATAAAAAAATTAAGCATTTGGGCTTATGTTGGGATTGCTTTGGGCAGGTTAGGCATTGGGCTTGTATATGGAACCTACACTTGAGCATGTTGGAGTTTGGACATGCATTTGGGCATACCATTTCTTACATTTTTAATTTTTAAGATAAAAATAACCTACAAATTAAATAATTACCAAAGCACAAACAAAAAAATAGAAACTAGAAAATCACAAAAAAAGAAGAATCATTTTTCATTTACATTGTACATATTTGGATTTCAAAGGAGCTTTGTTTCTTTCCCACGGGCTCTTCAATATCCACAGCTAGAAGGTTTCCCAGGTTGCTTTCGAAAGGTCTCAAATGTCCTTCATGTATATCAAGGTTTTGCCACGTCATGAAGTCCTTGAAGAGATTAAGTGCCATTGCAGTCCCTGAAAAAGTGACACGACATTGTTAAATTGCAAATATACGAATGACACGCATTAGTTCTTATTGCAAGTGTCATTTAATTCAGCCTGAATCATCTAGAGTCAAGCTTAGATGCATAGCATTGCATTGCTTTCCAAGAGTGTTCCACCATGCGAATTCAACAAGTAATATCACACAAAAGGCAACAGGGGTCAGTTCAGAACAGAGGACATGTATTGATGAGATCAAAGTCAGAATGGCATGGGAGCAATGAACACAAATTCCAAGAGGAAAGCAAGCAAGTCTATGTGGCTAAGTTCATGAGCTTAAAGGACAAAGCACTCAAAAGGAAAAGATGGCAATTAAAAGAGGCTGAAACAGACAAAGCAAAACAGGATTGAAACAAGCAGGATAGAATCGCATATAGTCAAAATGCAGACAAGCAAAGAACAGGATAGTAGCCATTCAAGCAATTGGACAGAATGCATTTGGTCACTTTGATCACATTGAAGGCATAAAAATTTCAAAGCAATCCAGAGGGTCCGAGCAGCAGCACCAATCAACAATTCAACAACAATAGGCGCACATTAAGAGCATTTGCATGTGTAGAACAACATATCATTTCTGCCTATGTTAAGTAAAACAGTCCCAAGGCATTTATTGGATTTGAATTAAAAGATAGTTCATAGTCACAAGTAGCAACTAGGAAGAGCATTCATATAGTTCCATCTTTTACAAAGTCAATGCACTTTACAATTAATAATCATAGTTCCAGCATGCATTTTAACCCCATAGCAGCCTATACATGACATTCCAGCAACAAGAAACACTGTATATCAAAAGCACACGAGCACATACCCTTTTCAGCAACCATAGTGGAGATTTAAAGTTAGAAGCATGCATCATTAAGTTGATAACATATTAGGACCCTTACATGAGCAAGAAAGCAGAATATTGCATCACACATTATTTATTACAGCATGTATAGTTAAGTTGGCACTTAGTTATCATTTTAAGCATTTCCTAGCAAAGGCAGTGAATATGAACAAGGGAAAATAAGCTTGAGAACAGACCAAAAGGGCAAAAATGGATTTTTCTCAAGCAAAAATTCACAGCCAAAGCAGTTATAGAGTGAGGTGAGAGAATATACCAGAGAGATGAATTCTATTTAGCTCACCATGCCAGCCTGACATTCTTAAACCGCTCAAATGCAAGAAGACAAGCCCCAAATGAGTAACATGGTATTTGCAAAACCACAGATCAGAATAATAGGGAAATAAATCAGAAATTCAAGAAATAAAAAGGACAAGCAGAAAGTTCCAAACGAATTGCAAAGGGAAATTTCAAGGGAAGTTTAAGAGAGAGAGGAAGGTGATGACTCACCTAGCACAGCTCAGCCCGCTCCCTTCTTATCCATTCTCTCCCACCTACACCATAAAAAGCCAAAGAATCAGAAGGCACTTGAGGAGGAGGAAAATCAATATAAAAGAAAGGGTTCATAATTGGGGGGGGGGATATTTTTGAGAGAGAAAAAGGCTGCCAAAATGAAAAAACTAGGGTTCATAATTTTGGAAGGGAAGAAAAAGGAAAAAAGTTGTAGGAATCTTGACATATGAACAACCTGAAACACATTCTCATTTTTTCAAGTATTCATCTCTCTGAGAACAGAGATTCTCCCTTGTGAATAAACCCCAAAAGATTACTTAGCTCTCCAAGAAAAGAAAAAAAGAAAAAACAGAAGCCAGGGGAGAGAATGCTTACCATTGTCCTCAGGATATCTTGGTCACCCAATCTTATATCAATCGCGAAAGCCGCCGGGAAATGGAACTTTGAGCTCTCGGGTGGTGAGTATTGAAAGCGGAAGAAGAGGCAAGCCACATACTCAAAACTTAGGCTCATCCTACAGCTGAAAATAGAGATCGACGGTGGGAATCACGGCACTGTCAAGGCCCATTTAAGGGTGAAGGAGATATCATTTCAAGAAAAGGAGACTAGATTCGGGTAGAAGTCAGGCAGGCGAGCCATTCTGGAAAATTCCAGAGCCATCTACGGTGGAAACATCCTCCGGCGCGGTGGTGAAGATCCTAGGCGGCGGCTCTTATGGTGGCTAGGGTTAGAAGAAGAAGGAAAAGGTCTGAGGAAGATGAAGAGAAACTAGTTTATATAGTCTGTACGAATTGAGTTCGAAATGACGTCGTTTTAGCCTAAGTCAAAACGAAAGACCTTCAATTCAGGTATAACTTCTAATTTCTATTCAATTGGATCCTCATACAATGTATTTAAGTTGTAAGTTAATTCAATTCAGTCCAGGTATGGGTTAGGGTTAGCAATTAAGTCCCTGACATTGGTAGAATTAATCAATTGAACCCTAAAATTAAAGTTTTTTTAAGAATTTGGTAATTAGGTTTACTAATTTTGTGAAAAATAAAAAATACATATGATAAAGAATTTTTGCATCCACGTTTTATGCTATACTCATGGTCATGCATTTTAAATATTCCTTAAATGTTGTTGATGCCATGCTCATTTGAGAAAAATAAATTGACACCGATGATGGAATAATCGGTTGAAAGGTTGACAGTGTTTATCCATTTCAATCCAAGTTTCCTAGGCTTGAGACATCTAAAAGGGGGTCTTACCAATCAAGTGGAAGGTACCCAAATAGTGTCTCCCGTATAACCACACGGTAAAATATGTTTAAACCGGAACACATGCATCATATGCATTAAGTAAACATAGTCAAAAGAATACATTCAAAATTCAACTCATGGTAATTAAGAAAGTCAAACACAATCAAGGTCTTAATTCATGGTAATTAAGAAGAGCAAATACAGTCAAAGTCTTAATTCATGGTAAGTAAGGAAAAGTAAACACAGTTAATGTCTTAATTCACAGGAATTAAGAAAGGTGATCACAGAGGCTTAATCCAAAGTAATTAAGTAGAAACAGTAAAGCACAGACTTAATTTCAAGGAAGGAAATTAGGTAAAGTAAAGCAAAGACTTAATTTCAAGGAAGGAAATTAGGTAAAGACAAGCACAGACTTAATTTCAAGGAAGGAAATTAGGTAAAGACAAGCACAGACTTAATTTCAAGGAAGGAAATCAGAAGGAAGGAAATTAGGTAAAGTAAAGCACAAACTTAATTTCAAGGGAGGAAATTAGGTAAAAAATAGCACAGACTTAATTTCAATGAAGGAAATTAGGTAAAGACAAGCACAGACTTAATTTCAAGGAAGGAAATTAGGTAAAGTAAAGCACAGACTTAATTTCAAGGAATGAAACTAGGTAAAGAAAAGCACAGACTTAATTTCAAGGAAGGAAATTAGGTAAAGAAAAGCACATACTTAATTCAAGGAAGGAAATTAGGTAAAGTAAAGCACAGACTTAATTTCAAGGAAGGAAATTAGGTAAAGTAAAGCACAGACTTAATTCAGGGTAATTAAGTAGAGTCAAGAACTTAATTCAGGGCAAATAAGTGGATTCAGTAAAAGAACTTAATTCAGGGTAATTAAGTGGAGTCAATAAAAGAACTTAATTCAGGGAAATTAAGTAGAGTCAATAAAAGGCTTAATTCGGAGCAATTAAGTGGCGTTAATAAGGAATTTAATCTAAAAAGAGGTTGAGTAAAACAATAAAAGGACTTAATTTATGAAAATTGAGTCAATAAAAGGAAGGGAATAATGAAATGGCCTAATTTAAAAATAATTAAGTCAAGATATAAAGAATAGTAAAATTGGTCTAATCCGGAGAATTGAGTAAAAACAAGTAACAATTTGGCCTAAAACGAAGAACTAATTAAGGCTCAGTATAAAGTTAGGCATGGAAAGACTAAGGCTTAAAAGGAATTAACCTACTATAGAAACCCGAAGTTAGTCCTAGATCAGTCAGCGCCGTCATTTCGACAGGCGTCGTGGGGGTGTTAATCCTTTCCCACGCGTACCCAACTTCCGAACCGTAAGACTCTGGTTAAGTAGGCCTTATTAGGTTTAGTACCGCCTTATGTCTAAGATAGGTTAATATTAAACCTAATAATCAAATAGGTGGCTAATCACACCTAGGTTTAGTGGCGACTCCCGTAAAACCCAAATTGTTTCTCCCCCAAGTCGTTCAACGGCGGGGTACGGATCCCCTGGATCCGCGCATTGCGACACATTGCAAGGGATCATATCAACCTTCAGCTTAGCCATGTTAGATTCTTTTGCACCTTAGCAGGGGCGGAGCCAGGATCGTCGGTTTAGGGGTTGGGGGGGGAGATACTAGAATTAATACTTTTTTATATAAAAAAATAGGCCTAATTAAGAGTGGGAGATTTGATAAAAAAAATAATGATATAAAGTACAATATAACCTCTATAAATTAATACTCGATATATTAATAACCTCTTTAAAATAATAATTTAGTCCGGTTCCAACTTGGGCTAGTTATAAAAATTAGTAATTTTGATAAAATAATAAGATAATAATTTTTATAAAAAAACCCTTATATATATATATATACTCATCAATATTATAAATTAATAATTCTTTAAAACGTACATATATAATCTAGACAATTTAGTAAGATAGGAATCCATTGTTGTTTGCTTTTCATGAACTATAAATCTAATTGGATTCTACGTTATTTATACATTTCATTCAATTAATCAATAGTTTGAATACTAAAAACAATGAATACATATGCATGTATATTAATTATATTTATATAATCGAATTTATATTATGGAATCAAGAAAATACTCTTTAAATTAATATTTTCTAATTTATTGATTAATTAATAACCCTCTAAATTAATAATTTAGATTGGTCCCAACATTATTAATTTACAGAGGTTTTATTGTATATTAAAATTTTTCTTAGAAAGAATTTAATTTACATGTATTAATTTGAATATATTAATATGATCAAATACTTCACATAATAAACATATCTTAATTTTGTTTCCATTCTAAATAATGAAGTTAAAAATATGGTATATTTAAAAAGATAAAGTCATTAACAATTGGAAGAATTTCAACAAAAATAATATTTATTACATAAAAAGGTAATTTTTCTTAAAAAAAGAAAATTGAATTATTAATGAAATCAAAAGAAAAGATATAAAAGCTACAATTAAAAATCTTTATAATTCTTGCAAGATTTATCAAAGGAGGGGCCAAATTATAAAGTTGGGGGGGGGGGGGGGCTAATATAGAATTTTGCCATGTCTTTTACACGATTTTACAAATATATATATATATATATATATATAAATATTGGAGTTAGGGGGGCCAGTGAACTGCCAGCCTGGCATCCCCCATAATTAAATCCGCCTCTGCACCTTAGTGTAAATAGCCTTTATACGTTTGCTTTTGTATAGATTTTTTGTGATTGTACAACTTTACTAGAGGGAACAAACTCTGTAAAAACTGTAGCAGTTTTAACTGCTTTTGGATGAATAAAACTAACAAATTCATCTAAAAAAAGAATAATAATACAAAAACCAAAAAGACTAGAAACATTTATCGCACCTTTGCTGAAGTAGATATAGTCTAAATTTTATCTGGTTTCACCGTGTTCTTTCCAGCATTTTGTTGATTTTTATCATGTTTATTTGTAGGTGGGGTTGTAGAACAAGTATAATGCATAGTGAAACTTAGAATAACATTTTTCCACACCAATAAAATGAGAAAGAAAAGAAACTGTCAAAGTCCACATACATTATAGAAAATGCTTACGAGCACCATTGGTTATTCGTAAATTTTAATCATTAGACAAAGAAAGAATCATAGATAAGCCATTTTACATTGTATTTTATTAACAATGATGACAACAACAACAACATCAACAACTCAAAATGATAAGGGGATAACTCTCTAATATATGAATGAAATGCAGAAATAATTCTCATAATAAGACTTTTGGGATAAATCTAATTAAGGCTCAATACCTAAATGTGTCACAATTATTTTACCTTGAATTAATGGGCTTGTCAGCTAGGGTCTCAAGAAGAGCCTTTGATGAGAAGACTCACCTATAATTGCATATTAAACCACTTTGGATCTCTAGTCTCAATACACTAAAATTTTCACACCATCTAAAGCAGTTTACCAGAAACTACAAGTACTTAATTGTGAGAGAGAAAGCGTTCTTCAATGGCTGCAGGTAAGTTGATCCGCTTCCGCATATAGTTTATAATATGTTAGAGTAATTGATTTCATGATCTTTGATCTGGCATGTTTGATAGATTTATTCTAACAGTTGGTATCAAGAGCATCTGTTTTGCATCTGCCTTGATTAATTATTTCCTTTCTTTTGATTGAGGAATTTCTGTCTCAATTTTTTATGTTATTGCTATGGGTTAAAATTAGGTTTTCTTTAACCCGTATAAAGTTAGGCTAATTTTTTGGTTTCTATGATTTGATTGCTTTGAGATGCATGCTTCATATTGTAAAAGGTTACTTTATTTCAGATCATAACTCATATTTGAAAAGCCTTCAATATTGATGAAATTGCTTGATCATGTGTTTGTTATTATCTGGCAAACATGAGCTTTGCTTTACATTATCTTATAATATATACTGTGAGTTGATGATAGTATCCTTATGGCTTTGATTTTTCCTATTGTTATATGTTATTAATATGAAATACAAATCTGGCCATAAATGATTTATGTCAATATATGTCGTTGACCCATAAGGATTTTTTTTTTGTTTGGGTTAAAATGACTTGCTTTGCTCATTGTTCTGCTTATGTTCATCTTACTACGGTCTAGCTTTACATGTCCATTCATCATATATGGATATATTTTAATGATGAAATTGGAGGCTGTATTAAAAATTTTCTGGTGAACTTCCGGTTTTATAGTTCACATAAGGAAGTTTATGAGATGTCATGTGATATATAATTTAATTAATTAAGGACTAACCACAACATCCTTGGTTTATTAAATTATATATAAGGTGTTTTGGTCAAATATGGTATATGACATCAATTGTTATTAGTCATAATGTTTGTGATAAATTTTATCCCACACGAATTTTTATTATATTTGCATGATTAATCAGTTATGGGATATCGAGTTGTTGTTCTTAATTTACCAACAAAAATTTAGAAAAAGGAATACAATTTGATAGTCTCGTCATAAAGATGTTTATGAATCTTTAAATAATTACGTAGCCCAAACGCAGTTTTTATTGTTGTATGATTCATGATTTGAACATTTTTTACATTGGTAATTACGTGATACAGTTATTTGCCTCAACATGAATTAAACATATTTTAATTTTGCAGTTATACAACATGTGAATATTTTTGAAATCAAATGTGATATTCCCGATATAAATGGTGATAACTATAAGATATGGAAAGAAAGAATTCTTCTCCATTTGGGGTGCCTGGACATTGATTATGCTATAGGGAAAAATGAACTACCAGTTGTTACTGATGTTAGCACTTCGGCTAAAATCACTTTATATGAACGTTGGGAGCGATCTAATCGCCTCAGCATGATGTTTATAAGCACAAAGATTTCTGCTAGCATACGTGGTTCAATTGGGGAGCAAGACAATGTCAAAGGTTTGCTGAAGGCTATTGATGAGGAATTTGAGTCTTCAGATAAGGCATTTCGTAGTGCCCTGATGACAAAATTATTGTCAATGAGGCTCACCAGTGTGAGAGGTGTGTGTGAGCACATCATGAAGATGAGGGAAATTGCGTCTCAATTAAAGGCTCTTGAGGTTGATATGTATGATTCTTTGCTAGTGCACTACATACTGAATCCCCTTTCGCCTGAGTATGGACCTCAAGATCTCTTACAACACACATAAAGATAAATGGTCAATCAATAAACTTCTGGCCATGTGTATGCAAGAGGAAGCAAGGTTGTCAGCGGAAATGGGTGAAAGTGCACATATGGTAACCCAAGGAAAGAATAAGAGACAAACCAACAAAAGGGAAATTAAAGGATTCCTGCTGACGATGACATCAAGAAAGAATCGAGTTGCTACTTCTGTAAAAAGAAATGGCACCTGAAAAAGGATTGTGTCAAATATAAGACTTGACTTGAAAAGAAAGGTACATCAACCTCTTTAGTTTGTTATGAATCTAATATGGTTGATATTTCTCATACACTTGGTGGGTTGATTCTTGTTCTACAATCCATGTTTCTAATACCTTACAGGGCTTTCAAAACCAAAGGGAGCCGGTGGAAAGTGAGCGATTCATTTATTCAGGAAACTAGATGCCATCACATGTGGAAGCAATTGGAACATGCCAATTGATTTTAAATTCTGATTTTTTTTTAATTTAAAAAGAACGTTTTATGTCTAAAAACTTAATTTCGGTTGCAAGACTTGCACCTTTGGGTTATTCCTTTAGTTTGGAAACTTCTTTCAAATTATATTTCAAATCTGAACTCGTTGGAAACAGTACAATAATTGATGGTCTTTATAAAATTAATTTGCAAAATGATGATTTTCACAATGTAAGGCATGTTCATGCCAGTATTAAGAGATGTGTTATGAATGAAGAATCTTCTATGTTGTGGCACCGTAGGTTATGTCATATATCCATTGAAAGGATAAAAGATTGGTGAATGATGGGGTACTTAGTACTCTACGCTACACCGATTTTGAGACTTGTGTAGACTGCATAATGGGAAAGCCAACTAATAAGAAAGGTAAAGGTGGCAAGAGAAGTCCAGACGTATTAGAGATCATACATACAGATATTTGTAGCTTCTAATGCAGTCCAAATGTCTCTTGGTGATGTTATATTACGAAATAGATCATAGGGACGATCAGACAGAGAGTTAAGAATGTAGCCTCGACAAACCAGTGAGTTTTCTTCACGTTTGGTACGAGCGTTACGAGCAGCATCAGTTTCTTCTGGTGTTGGATCAGGAAGTGGAGCCAAATTCTCATCAAGGACATAGTGGAGTTTGAGAGCAGTCAAAAGAAACAACATCTTGTCCTTCCATCTGGTGTAATTTGTCCCATTGAAATGATCAAGCTTTGCCACATCTCCTGACTTTAAAGATGAGCGTTCAAACTTGAATGCAAACTTGATTGCAGATCAAAGATGGGAGGAACAGCGGATGAACTTCCTCCAGCAGCGTTTGCTGAAGCCATTATTAAATCCTCTAAAATTGTTGTAAAAATTTAAAAATAGAATAGAGAAATTAAGAAAACAGAGATCACTTTGAGGCGTGAAACAATTTACTTTCTTAGAGGATTTAATCCTCCAGGATAAAACAAAGTAAAAGACTCTCCAATTAAATAGAATTGAACAGTTACATCCCTTAATCCCAAAAAGTTTCGTTAAGTAACTTACTACAAAAAAAAAAGGAAATAAAGATGGAAAATAAAGACATATTTTCATTGGAAAAATGTCTCTAGACTAAACTGAAACGAAATCTGAGACAGTTTTCAATGCGTCTTGAAAACCCACGTCTATAAGGCTTAGAGACGAACAAATCTGTCTCTGAACGACAGAAACAGATTTTGAGACATCTTTCTAGGTTGTGTACATTTTTATTGTTATCCGTCTCAGAGATCGTTTCAAAGCTTTGACATGATTTTTAAGACTAAAATTTAATTTTATTATTTGACATTACTATCTCAGATTTTTATTCCGGACAAATTTTTATATGAAATTTGGAAATAGTTCTAGAAACAACATTTCTATTTTTTATTTTTTTAAAAACACTAATAAATAAATATTTTAAATTCAACTTTAATAATACGAATAAAAACTATAATACTGATAATAATGTAATTACCAATAATAAAATTGAAATTATATTAAAATTGATAATGTAATGTTAACAAACTAAAGTTAATTTGTGCCCAAAAAGAAGAGCAAAATATACTTAAAACATATATTCAAGAACAATGCCTAAGCCCTAAATCAATGTACCAAAATAGCACAATCTGTTCGAATTGAGTTGTTCCAATCAAGCCGATGTCGATATTCTTTGTTGTTGCTTTTTACTTGGTCAGCACATTGTTCATTTATGTTTCCAGAAGCAAATCCTTGACCTAAAAAGGGAAGCACCGATTATGAGTTTATAATTAAAAGATAGGTCATTTGAAAGGATAACAAGAGACTGGAAACCATATTAGTTAGTGAACACGATGAAGCAAAGAAAGTAGTCACTGAGATTGAAGAAATAACGACTCATCAGCTCAAACTACAAAGAGAAGTTCTCTTACATTTGAACACAAGAATACATACATCCTCCAAGCCAAGACCATTTATAAATGGAGCCCTTCCAGTTGCAATTAAGGGTGCATCTACCTAGAGCAAATGAGCAACAAACAAAATAGAATAGAGCTAGTTTAACAGATATAGATCATGACCATCCAGCGTTGCAACTTACAAAGACAAAAGGTATATAGAAGTGAAGAGATATAAACTTGACACCAGGAAAAGCATCGTAATATATACATAATTGCACATTCAGAAATAGCTCCTCAGACATCAAGTTCCTATACATTGCAAGTATAGACTCGTCAACCTATAAAAGACAAGTCGAGATATAAATTTTGCACCATTTGATTTGAAACTAAGGATATGATGTTCTAAAAACTGATGGTCAACTCACCCCAGTTTACTTAATAATAATAAGTTAATTACATGATTTGAAACATGCATTACAGTTTATAGACAACATTTCACATCTGTTTAAAGACTTGATAATTACGAAAGCATATCAGATTTGGGTAGCAGCATAAACACAGAGTTATATAAATAGGCAAATACATTATTAGTATCAAACATAACAATTAAATCCTACTACCTGCATTCCTAATGCCTTCGTGTGATGCTCACTCTGAAGTTCACGCATCCGACCACTCACAGCTAATAGAGCTTTTGAAGGAACACAACCTCTGTTAACACATGTACCTCCAACTACATCTCCTTCAATTATAGCATTTTTCAAACCCTGTAAATGGCAAATACTCTACATAATAATTACACTCATATGGAATTATTATACCAATTGTTAGAATAAGGTTTAAGCCATAATTCCAGAAATGCATCAAACAAGAGATCAAATCAAACCTTAAACACTGCAGCTTCCTGTTCTTTCCTACCAGCACGGGCTTGTTGTAGATCAGATATATCCTGCTCTAACTGTTCAATCTGCAGCATTACAAACTAACAAGCAACTTGAGTAACCCAAACCTTACATAGCAGTAGGAAAAGTATTGTCATTGGCCAAATGATATGTTGAGCAGGTACAACATATTCATTCAAGTAAATTTACATATACCTTTGCATTCAATTGCCGCCCTTATCTTCTTTAACCATCTCCACAAGCGCTGTCTCTAGCTCTTCAGCTCTGGAATAAGAGCTATATAAACCATTTTCATCAAAAATTTACTTTTTTTTGGTTTACCACCTCAACTCCCACCCCTGCTTTCATTCTTTCCCAAATTGCCAAGATTAGACAATAACATAGGCAATGCAAGTTGCAACTAATAATCAAGGGTGAGAACCTTTAGTGACTTATTTTCCATAGAACAATTATCTACATTTAATTGCCATCAAGATTGTTACCATAATCTCCATCAACTAATGATTCTACATACTCAAACTCTTCTTCATCAGATGGAATCTTTTGTGGCAATACACTTAAATCCACTTCTAGACCAATGCCTTGTATGATCAAATATAAATGCTATTTGTTTTGAAATACTATCTGACAAAGTATGTACTGGCATACTCTTCATTTTCCTTGGGATTTAAATCAATTACATCTGAATTGCTTACTGTGCTAATACAAATGAATTGTATTTCCTATAAATTTTTTTTTTTTTTTGCAATTAACATCTAACAATTTATACAAGTGGTGAAATTTCATTCATGCACTAAGATCAAACCAAATCATCCTTGGAAAAGAACAACTATGCACTAATTTCGGATTTCTATATCATGTATTCATGCAAGTAATTCCATGTCAGAATTAATTTTTTTTAATTGGAGTTAATTTTAAATAACTTGCTTAATTAGTTTTAATTATGTTTCCAAATTCATTTTATTCGTGAAATTAGATTAAATGTTTTCTTTTTTTTTTGGCAAATTAGATTAAATGTTAAATAACTAGATTTTTTAGAAATTAGCTTAAATATTATAGACAAAATAGGATTAGTTTTTTTATATATACATATCATATTTAGTTTTAGTTGATTGAACTAAATATATAAGATTTCTTTTAAAATTAGTCCAATTCCAATTAAAAAAAAACAAAATGAAAAAAATATATTTCTTTTAAAATATGCTTTAGTCCAATAACAAGGTTTTCACTAATGTTTCAAAAAATGTCTTTATTACTCGTCGCAAGAACTGTCTCTACCTAAAAACATAATCTGAGACGTATTATTGGCGGGAACGTTTTAAAAAATGTCTCTATTACTCGTCTCTCCAACTGTCTCTACTAGAAACAGAATCTGAGACAGTACTATTGGCCTCAAGTGTCTGAGACAGTATTTGAAACAGATGGCCTTTTTTTTTCTTATATTTCATCTCTATTACCGTCTCTAAGTTGAAATGGTTTATTTTTGTCTCTAAATTTGGTTGCTAAATGCTCTCTTTTTTTGTAGTGACTGTTTAATGGATAAACACGTTTGTTTAATTAAAAACTCAATAATTATTATTTTTTTGGTATCCCAACCGGTATCCAGGGTTCTGTCATAATTAATCCAGATCCGACTCGCGTCGCGCACCTGGTTATGGTGGGTGAGTCTACCAACGGGGGCAGCTGCATATGCAAGGTCTTGAGCATGATACCTGTTTAAGCTGGAACAAGCCACTTACCACTTGATTCAACCTTTTGTTGGTAAAACTCAATAATTATAATTAACCAAAAAAATAATTATAATTATTCACATATCAAAAAATATGTTTATTAATCAAGAAGCCCAAGCCCCAAGTGACATGCCCCAAGTGCCCTCATCAAAGACTTAAATTATTCTATGATAATCCTAATGGACTATCAAGGAGCCCATAGGATTTGGCCCAACCTACTTGACAATGCTCAACTACTAAAGAGTTGACACAAACTCTATTTAAACAACTAAAGTTACTTTCTCTTGCCAATATTGGACAAACTCCACATCTAAAACTACCAACATGCCATTAATAGCCAGACATGAGTGAGGAGCTGTCCACCTTGTCTAAGTTGCTAAGCATGATGATTCCACCTACATTGACTCGCACCATACGACACCATACCTTAAAGAATTTAAAATTATAATTAGCAAGAATTAAGAAAAATAGGGAAAATAAAAAAAGAAAGAAAAGAACATAATGTGTATCTTTTTCAAAGAGAAATAGTTCAAATATCCCATTCTCTTGTGCAAAGTTAAGAGTCTTCTTCACCACTCATGAAAGCATGCTTTTCACACTTTAAATAGAAAGACTTGTTCACCATAGGTAAGGTAACAAGCTCTTTCCCATAGCTCCAAAATTGAGCATGTTTTACCTTTAAAGATTACTGCATAGTTCTTCTCTACTAGCTGACCAACACTAATTAAATTTTGAGAAATCTCAGGCACCAAAAGAACATCAGGGATAATTTTTGTACCTGTTGGAGTTTGGACTGTCACTTCACCTTTGCCAATAGCTTGCAGGTACTTTCCATTGCCAATCTTCACTCTGGTTGTATAAGTCTTGTCCAAAAATGAAAACATGGATTCATCAGCCACCATGTGGTTCGAACATCCACTATCAATTAGCCAAGCAGTTGATTTTTGGCTATGCGATGCAAGACAAGTTGCAACAAAGAGCTGTTCATTATTTGATTGCTGCTCCTTTTCAATCTGGGCTAACTTGGCTTTCTGCCACTTTTTCTTGCCTTTATATTTAGCTTTGCAGACCTTCTAAACATGGCCTTTCTTCAATAACCACAAACTGCATCAGGTCTAAAGTAATAGTATCTAGGCAAGTGTGAATTTTTCTTGCATTGAGGGCATGGCTTGTATGGCTTTCTTTCTCCTTCTTCTTTACTTTCTGCAGCTGGCTTTGCATCTCTCCCTTTCTTTTCTTGCCAACTTGACTTGCCTTTCTCAAATACTCTGACAGTCATGGCACCTTCAGTTTGAACTCTCAGCCTGTTCTTTTCACTCATATCAGATGCTGAAAGTGAATTGATCAATTCAGCCAAGGTGAGTTTGTCAAAGTCTTGGCCTCTACTTTCTAATGCAAGAATGTTCATCTCATACTTTTGAGGCAGTGACATGATGATTCTTTGAACAATCATTGCTTCAATGTAGCCTTCTTCACCATATAGCCTGAGTTTGTTAACAACCGCCATGACTTTGTCTGCAAAGGCTCGAATGTTTTCATTTTTCTCCATCATCAGGGTTTTAAATTCTCTTCTCAGGTTTGTAAGTGTTGAGATCTTTGTCTTCTCTGTCCCTCCATACTCAGTTTTGATGAGTTCCCAGGCTTGTCTTGCAGTGGTGCAATGCATTATTCTTGCAAAGATTGGTTTTGTCACAACCCTAAAAAATTTACACCAAAGTCTTATTCTTTTGTTGTTGAAGTTTGCCTCTTGAAGGTGCAACTTCTGCTTCAATTTTGATTGCAGTTGTTGCTTCCTACTCCTTCTCCTTTCATGTTTCAACTTGATCCCAGATTTCAAGAGTCATCATACAAGCCCTCATTTCTACATGCCATAAATGGTAGTTCTCACCATCAAAAATAGGAGGGGGAAGATCACTGATGCTCATGGGTCGATAATCCATTTTTGGTTAAAAAGGATTTTCTGGGTTTGCAAATTGGTTTAATAAGGTTTTCAAAGTCTCTAGCTTTCTCTCAGGATTTCAATGAGGTTTACAAATGTGTTTACAAAGGTCCCTTAAGAAAATGGCTATGATACCAATTGTTGGTTTTAAAATGATTCACAAAGGTTTAAAAAGACTAAATCACAAAATTGATTTAGCTTGAAATAAAGGAGTTTCAACAAATTGCAAATAAATTGCAAATTAACTTGAACGGAGCAAAGTTGTTTACAAATGAGAAAGTAGAGAAATTGAAGGCTTAAGGGATGATTTTTCCATTGAACATCTAACGGGTATTTATACATGGTTTATAGCTTTGTTTAGTCATCATTTATAGCTTAGATTAATCAATACAAGAGGGATAGCCTGTGCTTGCGCTACAGGCATTTTTTATGTGAGATATTTTTATTTATTTGATGCATCTGTTTTATAAACAATTACAGAAAGTAAGATATGAGACATTGTAAATCTATTTAGTCATTTTTTTTGTTTTTTAAAGTGAAACAAAATATGTTTAAAAGTGCTTGCATTTTGTGCCAAAAGAAAAAGTGTTTGCATTCATTCTAAACAGTTCAATACATGTTGATATTTTTCACATTATTAATGGAGTCAGATGAGTATAGAATAAAAATGGGTCTTTAGCAAAACAATTATAACTCTTCTAATTTAAAAAAAAAAAAAACCCAAAAGATAGGCAAGTGTAGAAAGGATCATTTGTTCTTGACACTTAATACGGTCCATTAAAACACACTAATGTGTGTGAACATAGTTAATCATCTAAAAGTAGTCAACACAACTGAAATTTACTTTCACAATCCAACACAAACCATATAGAACATAAGGATTATTAAGTAATTAGCAAATGGAGAAAGACCAAAAGGGACGAAAAGGTTGTCCAGGTGAAAAGTTGAAAGGAACTTTCAGTAAGTACCGTCTTGAAAAAACAATTAACAAGGTCTATAAAAAGCGCACTTAGTATGTTAATAATTTCAGAAAATACAATTTACTCTAATAACCCAAAACACCCAATTATCAAAGAATACATCATATGGGTCGTACTAAATGTAAACTGAATATTTGTGTGCAAAAACCGTAAACGGACCCAACGAAAATGGACTGGAAAAATAGGCTGATGAAGGAAAAAGGCTTGAACAACATATATATAAAATTACAGAATCCTCATAAAACCCAATAGTTAATAGATTAACATATATGGAATTTAAAAAGGTGGGAACACCATTAATCATGCATTTAAAATGGTGGGAATACTATTAATTGAAGTTAGATTCTAAAATTACATAAAAAGACAATGTTTTTTTAGAAAAAAGGTTAAAATTAGAAGGATTTTAAAGTAATAAGACATTCGAGGAAAGACCAAAATGGGACGATAAGGTTATTACAAGTTAAAAGTTGAAAGGGCTTGTGAGTAAATTCCATAGGGGACAAAAATAATATATAGTATATATATATATAGCTTAGCTTATTCATCTAGCCTAGCTTATGTGTTGTCACAAATTGATTCAAATTGAAAGAAATGACGACATGTATATGCTAACTCATCAAATGAGTTTACAAACATTCCAAACTAAATGTTGTTGATATGCAACAAATTAATTCTAACAAAAAAGTAAAGATACATTGGGTGCATCCCACTCTACCAGACCTCAGTTTCATTTTATCTGATTAGAAGCATAGAGAGAATTCCAGAAAGAAACAAAAGAGATGATATTTATTAAATTAATTAATACTTTATTTTCAGGATGATGATCTTTATTTATATCATATATATAGATGGAATAATAGCCAATTACAATTAATAAAAGTACAACGAATATGTAGAACTTGAGATCTGTCCATATGGAATAAGAAAACATCCCACATGTATTATGTAGACCATTTACTTTGCGACTCAGCTATCAGAGACCAAAGATTCAGAGATGAGGCTGAAATTATAGCTAATGCAAGTTAACTCCTGACTATTATCACTGGATAATAATCTCATCTCAACCAAGTAAGAACCCTGCAAAAGCCACACAGAAAAATCAGCTGTTATGCGTATGCGAAGCCTAAGAAACCAAGGCAGGAGTTGTACTATATATGGGTACAATAAAACTTACTGGTGGAGATATTGCAGGAAACTCTGGATGGTGAGAGATTAGAAATTCTCCGACTGGAATAGGGCAGGATGTTTCCTCACAAAAATCGTAAGGTTCGTGATCGACATGCATTCCAAAGTAGAAAACATCAATTACCGCTGTGCCACCCGAGATAGCTTGACCTAGACACCAATGAAATGGCGAAATAAGAAAATATGAAAATATGAAATACATATTTATTAGAAAAATGGGAGAAAAGGAAAAGTTACCAGTGGAAGCTGAGATGTTGAAGGTGGCTGTCTTGCCTCCAACCACAGGATAAGGTGATATGATGAGTCCATCCACTTTTACAACATAATTAGCATTCTTATCTGCATTAATAATTTTTCAGTCCTCGTGACTCAGACATATATATATAATCGGAAGAAAACTTGGCAAATCAAAGCAGAAAAAATAATGTTAGGAGAGGAAGAGAAGAAAGCTAACCGCAGTAGTTGAAGGAAATGTTATTGGCCTGAAGAAAAGGCAAGAAAAGCAAAGAAACAGCTAAAAGGGTGAGCTTGGATTGTGCTGCTCTCGTGTCCATGGCAAGGCTTTCAGTTGCAGAGGGTTTCTTTTGCTTAAATAGTTTTAACTTTGGATACCCAATCGCCAATTTATTTGCACCTGTATATTTTGTCCTTTTGCCTATTAATATGACTTTATGAGACCAAAACCAAACATTTTAATCTAACCATTGAATTATTGCTCTTATATAAGCTTAGCTGTACTTGGTCCCAGAACTGAGGGATAAGATATATAATACCATTCTCAAATCTTCCAATTTACTAAACTTTAGGGGAAAAAAAACAAGGTTTAATTTTTGAGTGGAAAATTTCCCTTTACTTTTCCTTTTGTGTCAATGATCAAAGTCAAACTGCTTTCTGAGTGCTTACGAGAGTAAATTTTCATTGGCACTGGGCACTGGGCACAGCTGATTGAAAGAGAGGAGGGTATAGAAGGCAGAAAAATGAATAGGAAAGATAGCAAATGACACACATGTAACTTTCTGCTATTATTGATTGATTTGTTTTTTTGAATGTTTCCTATTTTTTATTGGCTTAATCTATAATATATAGAAATACAATAATATTTAGAAATACAATTGTTAGGAAACTTTATATTTTCCGATTGTATATACCATCTATTTATATCTATATCTATACTATATATAAAAGTAAGAAAATGTTGGAAAATTTTATATTTTCTAATTATACCCTTTTTTCTATATCTATAATTCTATATATATCTAAATCTATACTATATGTAAAAGCACCAATGTTGGAAACTTTATATTTTCCGATTATACTATAAATTTTTTTTTTATTTCAGAGTTTAGAATATTAGAAAAAAACAATAATAAACACAGTTCTTTAATTTAGACTCCCGGCCAAAATCAAAAAAAAAATTAGACTTAATATAGATATATGTTTAGAAATAAATTTCCCCCGCGAAAAGGAAAAAGATCATCACAATATATAAAGAAAACTAAAATTGAAGTTGAAAGATCAAAGATGGTAGATGCCCTAACCAAATTACAATAAACTTTTGCTAAATTATGGGAGAAAAACCTGCACCTTCCCATAAAGCTTCCTCTCCTTTCTATAGCTCTCCCTCAGCCATCAAAAATCTATCTCTACCATAATGTATATGCCCATGAAAGATCAAAGACCAAATAGAATGGAAGCATTTCAATTTTCAACAAATAAAGCATTAACTTTGCAAACAGCACCTAGCAACACCTCACCAACCGCATTTTGCACAACTATTCCAACCGGAAAGTTGTACGTATCAACATTAATTTTTACTGGTGGCTCCCATCCTTTCTTTCATTTTTTTTTTGGAAGCTATAGTGTATATATATATATATATATATAGGCAAACTATACAATACACCGGCGGTGGAATTTAGAAAATTACATAAGCGGGTCCTAAAGGGTGACATGTGTCCCTTAGGGACTAGATTGAAATATTTAAAACTTAATTAATTCAAAAATGAGACATGTGTCAACTCCACAAGCCGCTTGTGAAGTCCAAAATTTACACCGCCGATGTATCATATAATCACCCATATATATATATATACTGTAATAATAGCACACTTTGTGATACATTAAAAATTCTTATCGGTGGTAGATAGCTTTTTATGCTGGTAGCTCCCCCTTAATAAAGCCCTGCATTTGAGTGATAGCTTGAGCAGGTAGTAGATAGCTTTGTCCATGGCACATTTATTTCGGTTTGTCCATACCCCATATAATCCAAAATAATATAACATTGGTGAGCTTAGCGGGCCGATAAGCCAAAAAAAAGGTTTTGAAATTTTTTTTTTTTACTGGTTCTCCCTTTATTGTGATAGTTGGAAGTTCGAGTCCCGACACACTTTCAAAACAAATGAAAATAGTTCTTGTTTTATTAGCTAGTTTTAGATTTCACATGCAACCCAACATGATAAAATTAAATATTATATGAAATCTTGTTAATCATATACTCCCTCTGTTCCTTTTTAATTGTCCCTCATATTTCTTTTTCATAAATACCCTCCTTGAAACATAAGTTTAATTAAAAAGTCAAACATGTATTTAATTAGAGAAAAACAATGGCTTAAGGGTATTATAGGAAGATTAAGTGAAATTGTAATAGAATTTATGAAACTAACTGAAATTAACTACTTTTCTTAAAGAAATAAATCGGTTAAAAGGAATAATTAAAAAGGAACGGAGAGAGTAAAAGATTTTGATTACAACATATGGAATTTTGAGAATTTTCTTATGAAATTTTGTTTAACTTCTCTATGAAATTTTTTTATCCTCCCCATGAAACGTTGAAAACATTACTATGAAATTTTGATAACTACTCTACGAAATTTTGATAAGCTCAATGAATTCTTGAAAACATTCCTATAAATTTTGATAATCTTCTAATGGAATGTTGGCAAACACATTGTGAAATTTTAATAATCTCCCTATAAAATATTGATAATCACACTATGAACTTTCGGTAACCACACTATGAAATTGTAATAACCTCCTTATTAAATTTTTATAACGGCACTATGAAATTTTGATAACCTGATCCCTATGAAATTTTAATAACCTCTCTGTGAAATTTTGGTAACCACGATATGAAATTTGGATAATCTCCTTATAAAATTTTGAACTTTTGATAACCACACATATAACAAAAATAGAAGCATATATAGACCGCCAACTTACTCTCCTAACTCAACAATCTCTTTTTTTTTTTTTGGGAAATACCTAAAAACGAAAATGATTGATTCAATTAAACTGAAATTGAATTTTTGAATGTATTTCGTTTCGAAATATATTTCAAGAATTTTCGGAATTAAAATCGAGAATATTATTATTTTAAATTTAGCTTTGCATTTCTTTTTTTTTTTGTATTTTTACTTTTTTTTACAATTCTATTCTTTCTAAAAATTTTCTCAAAAATAGAATCTATAAGGATATTAGATTTAATCAAATGAAAATAGAATTTATAAAAATATATTTGATTTAATTAGATGAAAACAAAGTTTTTCATAGAGTAAAACTGTAAAACCTAAATAATTGATATTAAAAATGATATAAAAAACTTAATAAGATTTAAGTCCAACTTAAAAATAAAGCTCAATTTTAAGTAATGGTGATGAGACCAAAATAGTTCATACAAATTACTATCTTTTAAGTGTTATTTGGTCTCATATGTCTCTATTTTGAGCTTAATTATGTTGTTTTGCACTTGTAGGTTGATTTTGGGAGAAATGTGCATTATGGCCGAATTAGGGGCTAAATGGAGCTATTTTGGAGCTAATTGAAGATCCAAGGAGTTAGAGCATGGATTGGATGATTCAGAGCCTAAGGAGGAGACGATTTTGAGCTTCATGATCATACATGGTTCCCCTCATGTACTTGATGGTTCACCACATGACTTGATTTCACCTTGATGAGTCATGAAACTTCAAATGAAGCTTGGATCGATGCACTTGCCACATGGACGAGATGACATGGAAGAATAGAGAAGAATGAAGACACATGGTTAACCACATATGCCTTGTAATTACCTATGTACTTATAACAGGAAGATTTGACTATGCACTACATAGGGACTTTACACTTGGATCAGACCTTGTGTAAGGAGTTTTCAAGGAGCCCAATTCGACCTAAGGAGGAAGCATCCCTAGCCGCCGACCCCTATATATACATTCTTTTCTCTCTAGTTTTCAGATATATCATATGCACAATAGAAATTAGATCTAAAAATAGTTTAGAAGGCTATGGCCGAACCCTTTCTTTAGGTTATGGATTTTTTCAATCAAGTGATGAGTGAGTAGTTTTCTTATTTCTCATGATGTTAAGTTACATTGATTTCTTGATTATATCATGGTAAGACTATTTATGGGTTAGTATTAAATCAATTTGAGTTATATATCTTGTTCTTAGTTTATTGTATGAAAAAATATGATTCCTGGCCAGTTGATTGTTTATCTATATGAAGTTTACTTTCTATTAGATCTTTATTGATTTGTAGATTGATACATGAGTAAATTGATAATACTTACTGAGGATTTGATTTATTTGGATATATAACTATCGCATGTTAGTAATAGCTTTTTATGAAGCTAACCTTGTAGCCTAGTATGCCATCCGATTGATCTTTATGCTCATTCCTTAGGGAATGGTAAGGCTATCAACATTAGAAAGTATAGAACATGAAGTTGTATGCTTCGGATGAATATGTGATTGTACTATGGGAATTATGTATTCAGCTAGGTATTGATTTGATAGGACTGTATGGTATGAACAATTGCAATTCAATTGAAGAGTAGTTCGACCGAATTGATGTGTATGTGGAGTGAATTGGATGATTAAATAGTCTATGACCCATGAATCAAGAGTGATTGTACTTATATTATGAGAAAGCTTTCTTAATATTGTTAATTCGATCTTTCACACATCGCTCTTAGTTAGTTTATGTTAGTTACTTGCTTGATTACTATCTACTACAATTCTCACTCTTGAAAGATTACTAAGAAAGGATAGCTAACTCCTCGTGGGATTCGACCCTTCCTTACCTCTTTACTAAAGTTGAGTTTGTGAGGATAAATAAACGTGGTGGTGATTTTCTTGTGATGACCTGGCGTCGTTGTCGGGGAGGGCAACTAGCTAACTCTACACCCTTTTCTTACTTTAGTTTTCTTTTATTTAGTTTGTCAATTTAAAGTTGTTGCATAACTTTCAGTTGACTAAAACCTTGTTTCAATTGATTGAAACTTTCTGTTTTCTTTAGATTTTGTTTTGATTAGATTCGAATAACTATGGATCAACAAAAAGCTTAAGACTGCTTAGGCCCTGTTTGGTGCACCGTTTGGCATCGATTGGGTCGGTTAGTGGTCCAAACTGCCCAAACGGCCTACCAAACACTTTTTTCCGGTGGGATCAGTTGGTCTCCATTAACACATGTTTTACAACCACCGAGAATATTCTCATTTATACAGTAACACATTTTATCTGTACAGTAAAAAATCTAACACGTACAGTAACCAATTTTACTCTCACCGAACCAATCTCACCGGTGTACCAAACATGGCCTTAATCTCTCTGAAAGAGCTATTCAACCTCTTTGTATAAAGTTTGTTAAACTAGATCTTAACATGAGATGAACCCAGCAACCATTAGTTCCTTACCATCCTTTTATGGTAAAGAAGATGAAGATCCTCATGATCACCTAAGAGATGTTGATATAATCTGTTGTTCTATCACTAAGATGCTAAGAGCCTTTCCTTTAACATTGAAAGGAGATGCAAAACATTTTTCTAGAAAAGTTTTACCCTGCATCTAGAACAGCAAAAGCTATATAGAAGATCATGGCTTGTGTTCAAGGCATAGCTATTGGGAACGACTCAATGCTTTGTGTGCCGGATGCTCTTATCACAAAGTAAGTGAGCCAATTCTGTCACACCTTGACCCGAAAGTCGAGCACGGACAACCGCTGTGTTGCCTCGAAACACGTGTCAACCGGTCACGTGCACCAAGGCTCCACAAAGCATCAATACCATATCAAAAAGACAAAACATAAATTGAGTATGATTTTGAAATACAGAAGTTTCGAAATCAGAGTAAAAGCGGAATTGTTAAAACCGAGAATAATAGTAAAACACTCCAGCATTTAAAATCAAAATCGATTACCAAAGAAAAATCAACAAACTCAAAAGTGGAACGAAAATGAGGAGTGTAAGTTAATAGGAAACAAGAAAACTGCTAGTGAGACCTGTATCATAGTGAGAAGTACCTCTAAGGAGCATTTTTGCCCGAGTGACCTTGGCCCGAGTCAACCTCCGGAACCGTCAGGGGCATTTTTGCCATCATCAAAAATGTCATTTTCTTATTTTTCCAAATACAAGCCCGTTCCCCTGACGTTGCCTTGGGTCCGATACTGCGTGGTGGCCACAGCAAACCCAATTTAGCTCCCCCATGCACACGCCGAGCTGGTATATAAATATGGCATGTCGGGCCTGGAGTGAGGAACCATGTGGATCCATAGCACAATAACCATGGTTCGTCTAACATATCCAACTACTAGCTAGCAAATTAGACATACGTACTCCCTAGACTAAGTCCAGTCCACGAGTCCCCGTATGCTTACCAACAAGTTCAATAATCAAAACTTATATTCAGTAAATAATATCATATATATATATATATATATATCTGAAGCAATATTATAACACCCATTCAAAACCATTTTCATAAGTATATGGCAAATATAATCATTTATCAAATATTTATGCTCGTAAATAAACAGTCGACTTGTTCCATTTCAAATAACCAAATCAATTCAACATCATAACCCAATATTGTTGAACCCTGACTGTTTTTGATGAAAACAAAATAAGGCTATTTATGTAAACTAACATATCTACTTAGTGTGCAGTAAAGCCTTCAATAGAGAAAGGTTGTAGCATTGTAGATCCTTAAAAAGAATACTGCATTAGAGACACTAATGTAGAAGAATGTCATGAAGTCTTTAATGCTTGAAGAGTTCAAGAATTTTAAAGAAGATCATTGAAGCCAAAGACGGCCAATTCAGAAAGAAAAAGTCAGAATTGAGTCAATGCAATCAAGACAGCATGTGTGAAGAATCATCAAGTCAAGAACAAATTTTGAAGCGAGAAGAAAACTTGAAGACATTAATGGGATCAATGATCTGGAAGTAAAGGCAACTAGCAGCCACAGGACAAACAGTACAGACACGCTGAAGCGATCAACGTCGTACGGACGCGCTAAAGTTGTTAACAGCTGGCACGACTAAAGGACAAGAAAAACGAGAAAATGATTTGAATTCCAAACCAAATGACTAGTTTGCTAGAGAGAAGTATAAATACTCAAATCTAACCGTTTGAGGATAAGTTTTGGAGCACAATTAAAGATCAGATTATTCTCTCTCTCCAGAATTTCAAAATCCTTAACATCCAAGTTTTGTTCTTTATTTTTAGTTCATCTTGTTAGCTTGGATATTTGTATTAGCGCTTAAAGTTTATATCTTTAGAATTGTTTTAGGCCTGATTGTGTGTATTTCAATCTGTTGAGATCATTTCTACACTTTGATACTTGTTTATTTGTGTTCTTACAAGTGTGGGTTTGCACTTAGGGTTGTATTAAGTGTGGGTTTGCACTCGGTTCGGGTTTGAAGCTTTGGGATTGTAATAGGTTTGGTGAAGACCTGGTTAACTTCACTGTTTAGTGGATTTGAAAATCCTTGTTCGGGTATCCAAGGTAGAGAACGTAGGCGTGAAAGGCCAAACCTCTATAAATCGATGTGTCATCAATCTTCCATCTCTCCCTTCATCGTTCCAGTTTTATCTTCTCTCAATCTCTTTACTTTTCCACTATTCAGTTGTTAACGTTTTTATCTTTATCCTCTTAATTTCACTTGCCTTCGCTTAATGTTTATTTATCTGCTTTGCATTAGTGACTTTAATATACTCTGAAATAGTGTCTTCAACGCTTTTCAGTGAACTTAAAAATTGACAAAGTGCTACTCACCCCCCTCTAGCACATCTAAGTGGACCAACAATTTGTATCAGAGCTTGGCTCTTGAGTAGATCGGACTGACAGTCGCAAGAGTGATCCAAAGATGGCAACTTCATCAAGTCTCAACATAGCTATTGAAGGACATTCAATCAATTGTCCTCCTCTCTTTGATAGGACTGATTACCAGTTCTGGAAAACTTGAATAATGGTTTATATGCGTGCAAACAACTACGAGATGTGGGAAGTACTTGAAAAAGGACCATGCATTCCTCCAATGAAAAGAGAAGAATGGTCACTAGAGGATATAAGGAAAGTTGAATTAAATTATAAGGCAATTCATACACTTCATTATGCCTTAAATGAATTTGAGTTCAATAGATTGCAAAGTGCACTTCGGCAAGAGAAATTTGGGAAAAGTTTCAAGCAGCTCATGAAAGTACCACACAATACAAGATGGACAAATTCATGGGTGAAGCTAGTAAACAGACCCTTGTGATCTGTTATGGGTGCAGAAAACCAAGACACATAAAGTCAGAATGTCCATTGAACAACATTGAAAATCAGAAAAAGGACAAGAAAAAAAAGAAGAAAGCAATGATGGCTGGAACCTGGTCTGACAGTGACACTTCTTCATCAGAAACCAGTGACGCTGAATAATATATCAAAGCTAATCTCTGTCTTATGGCCAAAGAAAATGAAACTGAGGTAGTTTCTGATTCTATTGTTTCTTTTGAAGAATTGCAGTTTGAGTTTGATAGTTTATATGATGATTTTGAGAAATTGGTTGCTAGATATAAAACTCTTAAGAAAATGAATTCTGATTTGATGAATGATTTGGACTGCTTAAAGAAAGAACTAACAAGCATGCAGGAATCTAGACGACTTGCAACTGAGCAAGGATGTGTGTTTCATGGTGAATGATGCCACTGATAGCTGGTTGTGGCACAAGAGACTTGGTTATGCAAGCCTGAGCACTATTGCTAAAGTTATTAGTAAGGATCTTGTCTCGGTCTTACCCAAACTGAATTTTAATACTAACAAAATCTGTGAAGCATGTCAGTTTGGCAAACAGGTCAGGAGCTCCTTCAAATCCAAAAATGTAGTCTCAACAACAAGAGCGTTGGAGTTGCTACATCTAGACTTGTTTGGCCCCATTAATGTCACTAGCATGGGAGGTAAATCTTATGGCTTTGTCATAGTTGATGACTTTTCTAGATTTACCTGGGTTTATTTCCTTAGTCATAAAGATGAAGCTATTGATGTTTTTGTTAATCACTGCAAGAGAGTCCAAAATGAAAAAGGCTTCACTATTATAAGTGTTAGAAGTGACCATGGTGGTGAGTTTGATAGTCATGTCTTTGAGGATTTTTGTAATGAAAATGGTTTTCAACATAACTTTTCTGCTCCCAGAACACCACAACAAAATGGAGTGGTGGAAAGGAAGAACAGAACTTTAAAAAACATGGCTCGAACAATGTTTTGTGAGAACAATCTTCCAAAATATTTTTGGACTGAAGCCACTAATACTGCTGCCTATATTTTAAACCGTGTTTCAAATAGACCTGTTCTTTCAAAAACTCCTTATGAACTTTATAAAGGTAGAAAGCCCAATATTTCTCACTTTAGAAGATTTGGCTTTAAATATTTTATTCTTAACAACGGCAAACACCCCATTGGGCAATTTGATGATCGTAGTGATGAAGCAATTTTTCTTGGATATGCTTTGAACTCAAAAGCGTATAGAGTGGTTAACAAAACATCCTTAGTGGTTGAAGAGTCTATTCATATTGTTTTTTATGAGACTGATAGTGCACCGAGAAAGGTTGTGCAAGATGATGATGATACAAGTATTGATGAGAGAAACAGGAAAGAACACGTGACCACTGCTGACACTAATGAGAAAGCCACTAAAGAGATTAATGATAATCCCCCAATCGAAAGTCTTCAGAGGCAAGAGCAACAGCATGAGGATCTCCCAAGAGCATGGAAATATGGAAAAAGTCATCCTCCAGATTGGATCATAGGAAATTCAAATGAAGGTGTGAGAACAAGATGAGCACTTAGAGAAGTTTGTGAATTTGCTGCCTCCATATCCCAAATTGAGCCTAAAGTGTTTGAAGATGCTGAAAAGGAAGAAAGCTGGATGATTGCGATGCAAGAAGAACTGAACCAGTTTGAAAGGAACAAATTGTGGACATTAGTGCCACCACCAGCAGATCATCCCATTGTCGGCACAAAGTGGGTATTCAGGAACAAGCTAGATGAAAATGGGAGAGTTGTCAAGAACAAAGCCAAATTAGTTGCAAAGGGATACAACCAAGAAGAATGGATAGATTATGACGAGACATTTGCTCCTGTGGCAAGACTCGAAGCAATCAGATTACTTCTTGCATTTGCATGTTACATGGACTTCAAGCTCTACCAAATGGATGTAAAGAGTGTCTTCCTTAATGGTCACATTCAGGAAGAAGTATATGTGGAACAGCCACCTGGCTTTGAAGACAGCAACCATCCAGATTATGTATACAGACTTCACAAAGCTCTCTATGGATTCAACAAGCACCTTGGGCCTGGTATGAAAGGTTATCTAAATTTCTCCTAGACAAAGGGTTCCCAAGGGAAGAATAGATACCACTCTTTTCATTAAAAAGAAAAAGTCAGATTTCCTAGTTGTTCAAATTTATGTTGATGATATTATCTTTGGTGCTACTAATGAAAGTTTGTATAAGTATTTTGCTAAAGAAATGCAGGGAGAATTCGAAATGAGCATGATAGGAGAATTAAACTTCTTCCTAGGACTTCAAATTAAACAATGCTCTGAAGGTATCTTCATTAGTCAGTCCAAATATACAAAGGAGATGTTGAAGAAATTTGGCATGGAGGACTGCAAACCAATGAAGACACCAATGGCCACTGGTACAAAATTAGATTCTAATGAAAAAGGTAAGGTAGTTGATCAGAAGCTCTATCAAGGTATGATTGGCTCCTTACTCTATCTCCCTGCTAGCAGGCTTGATATACTCTTTAGTGTTTATCTTTATGCTCGTTTTCAATCTTGTCCAAAAGAATCTCACCTTGTTGCTGTAAAGAGAATCTTCAGGTATCTTCAAGGAACCATTGGCCTAGGTTTATGGTATCCTAGAGCATCTCTATTGGATCTTGCAGGATATTCTGATGCTGATTTTGCAGGTAGTAAAACAGATAGGAAAAGCACCAGTGGCACTTGTCAATTTCTTGGACAAATGCTAGTGTCATGGTCAAGCAAAAAGAAAAATTCAATAGCTTTATCAACTGCTGAAGCTAAATACATTGCTATTGGAAGTTGCTGTGCTCAATTGATATGGATTATGCATCAACTTTGAGATTTTGGAATTACCGTGATGGAGGTGCCACTCTACTGTGATAACACTAGTGCGATCAATATCACAAAGAATCATGTACAACACTCAAGAACTAAGCACATTGAGATTCGACATCACTTCATCCGAGATCATGTGCAAAAAGGCGACATCAAAATCGAGTTTGCCAGTACCCTTAAACAACTTGCTGATATCTTTACTAAACCTCTCTATGATGAGCATTTTAGTAGAATTAGACATGAGCTTGGCATGATAGATTCTAGTAATGTTTGATTAATTGCTTTATTCATTATTTCATTACTGTCTTTATGTTGTACATACTTACATGCATACACACATACAAAACGTGTTGGATTTTTGCCCTCTAACACGCGTTTTCTGTTTCCCGCTTTCCACGCCTGACACGTCCTTATCATGACAGTACACTTTTTAAATTTCAAAAGTTGGTTTTATCCTTATTGGGTAAAGTCACTTCAAAATCCAAAAAGATTTACTTACTCTTTCCTTCTCCCGAAAAAACTCTTTGTGTTTTCAAGAATTTATCTTCTTCACTCTCTATTTAATTTCTTCCTTCTGTTCACCTCTCTCTCAGAAACCCTAAATTCTTTCTCTCACCTCTGTTCCCTTCTCTCTTTCTCATCCCTATAAAAACTTTGTTTTCTTTCTCATTCATACATTCATTCAACCTCTTTTTCAAAAAATTCTCACTCATCTGCCGAGAGTAATGACGCAAGGAGAAACCATCCAGGCTAAAAGAAAGCTTTCTGAGCTCGACGACATCGATGAAGAAAAGGAGGTTAAAGTTCCGGCGAAGCGAGCCAAAGTCAGTACAGAAAGGAATGGAAGCTTTGATGGTGCCAGATTGGTGTTCCCGAAGCTCCCGAGAGCTAGCAAAATCAAAGATCGACTGAAGACTGTAGCTCTACGCAACAGGTATGATGAAATCACAGAATTTCAGATTATGGCTGCTAAGTTGATAGATTGGGAAACTATTCTAGGAGATGATACTTATGGTGGAATAGAGCATAATTTTAAGATGATGAATATGCTGGGTATTGCCAATTTTGAGTATACATTGCTTAGTCCTTCCCTAGTTAAGGAATTTTATGTTGGAATAGCCAAATCTCCTGAATTAATCAAGTCTGATAATGCCAGATCTATGTTTCTTAATAAGAATATTGTAGTCTGTGTTAATGATAATGAGATGGTCATTACACCAAAGTCCTTGGGAAATTACTTGGGAATTGACTACAAAGGGGAAGAAGACTTTGATGAGTCGTTTGATAAGAATGACGCTTGGAGGCAAATCTCAGGGAATGAAGAGAACTTGCCTGAAAATTCCGGGGCTAGATTCATCAGGAACAGTTATGTGAAGATGATTCATCAATTCATTGGATGTACTATTCGTTATAAAAAGAGCAGTGTAGGGTATGTAAGTAATCACGATCTGTGGCTGCTGTGGAAAATCTTTAACTGTCAAAGAGTCAATTTAGCTGGAATTCTCATCAAAGGCATGAAAGAAATGGCCAATAAGAAGAAGATGATGATTTGTGGATACGGCCATATCATTACAAGATATATGAAGAAGTATTTAAGAGCTGAAGACTTCAAGCCTTATGAGAAAGATTTGGTTGAAGGCTGTGTCAAGTTCTCCAAAGAAACTACTGATAGGTTCATTAAGAACACTATTAAAGAACAGCAAATGATGGAAACTATTGCATAAAATGTTGCAACTGAAGTGAAGAAAGGAGAAGATGCTGTGATGGATAAGATGAATGGACTAGCAGTAGCAATGAAGGAGGATATTACCTGCCGAGCACAAGAGATTGGAAAGCTAAGTAGCTTGATAGGAATTCTGATAGGAAATACTCAGATGTTGTGTGTCAAATTCATGAATGATATGAATCAAGTCTTAGCAAGTCATGAGAAGATGGGTGACTGCTATGATTCTCTTGCAGCAGCATACATGAGTAGAAGGGTCAAAGATGCCACTGGACTGACTGAGAAGATAAAGAGTTGGAAGGAAATTGATGAACAGTTAAAGAAGATAAGTCAGGAATCCAAGCAGAGATGGGATGCATCAATGAAGCCTTATGGGTACACATCTGAGGAAGATATAGAACAAGCAAAGAGAGTAGCAGAAGTAGTAAAAGAGGCGAATAAGGCCTGTGAAAGAGAGCAACAACAGAAAGCAAAAGAGCAGCAGAAAAAGAAAAAGAGTGAGCAACAACAGAAGAAAAAGAATGAGCAACAGGAAAAAGAAAAGACTGTTAGTGACACTGTTGGAGCAAAGAAACCTGCAGAGAAACAAGCTATCATTCCACCTGATAGCTCGGATGAAGAAAAGGATGATGATCACAAGTCAACTGCAGATAACTCTTCCACTGGTGACAAATCCAAGAAAGATGATGAAGATAGAATTGTAGAAGAAAAAGGTGAAGAAGAACAGCAAACTGAGAAAACTGAAGTCACCAATACAGAACAACAACAAGAAGAAGAAAGCTGATGAGATCATCAAGCAAACCACTGATGACATTGATGTGATGATTGCTGAAGAATTATCTGCTAAGGATCTGAGTAAGAAGCAAGAAAAAGAAGAACTGTCTATGGAGATTTTCAAGGATGTCCAAAATACTCCTAAGAAAGGAACTCGCAAAGGAGGAGTGAAAAGAAAAGCCATAGCAATCAACAAAGTAGCAGGTATTGGCAGAGCAACTAGATCAAAAATGGCCAAGGAAGCTGAAGCTGTCACCATTCCAAGTCCATCAGGAAGCAAAGCAAAATCAGTCATCGCAGCAGAAATCAACTCCCAAAGTCATTATTCCCTCAAGCAGCTCTGAGGAAGAAGTTGAAGGAGACAAGGAATAGATTGCATTAGTTGCATTATCCTTTTGCATTCTGAACATTTCATGCATTTCATATGCATTTAAAACTCTGTTATTTATTTTATTTGGTCTGTATTTTGGCACCTACTGAGTGCCTTGAATATTCTGGATATTTGCCTTGAGGCATGTGAATGCCTTTTTATCTATCTTATGTTGTTGCTTTATTATGTATGTTTCTGGAATTTCTCTCTAACAATCTTATGCAGGAAACATTTAACCTTTTTTGCTTATGACAAAAAGGGGGAGAAGAATTGTGAATTGAGCATATCTGTTATTGCTTATATATATATATATATATATATATATACACACACACATATATATGCTGTGAGATTAATGTTTTTATCTAGTGTGTTCAGCATTTGAGGGAAAAAAAACCCAGCATGCTTAGAGGAAACTTTGGCATGCTTGGTTGGGGTCGATAGGGAAGATGAATTGACTAACTTAGGGGGACTTCAAAAATCTTACTGGTAAATCTTTCGAAAACCCCTTTTTATTTGGCTGATGTTAACTGTATATATGTGTTATTGTCATTAATGGGATTTTCTTGTTTATTTCTAGTTCTTATCTTATTTATGTTTCTAGTTTTCTTCAAACCTGTTTTGAACTTGATATAGATCCTACATATCTCTATTGCTCTGATCAATTCTGAATTTAGTTGGCATGAACTTAGGGGGAGTCTTATCTCACTATCATCTTTCCCTATGTTAGATTAGCTCTATCTCAATTCAGGGCTAGTTTTGTCATCATCAAAAAAGGGGGAGATTGTTGAACCCTGACTGTTTTTGATGATAACAAAATAAGCCTAATTATGTAAGCTAACATATCTACTTAGTGTGCAGTAAAACCTTCAATAGAGAAAGGTTGTAGCATTGTAGATCCTTAAAAAGAATACTGCATTAGAGACACTAATGTAGAAGAATGCCATGAAGTCTTTGATGCTTGAAGAGTTCAAGAATTTTAAAGAAGATCATTGAAGCCAAAGACGGCCAATTTAGAAAGAAAAAGTCAGAATTCAGTCAATGCAATCAAGACAGCATGTGTAAAGAATCATCAAGTCAAGAACAAATTTTGAAGTGAGAAGAAAACTTGAAGACATTAATGGGATCAATGATCTGGAAGTAAAGGCAACTAACAGCCACAGGACAAACAGTACGGACACGCTGAAGCGATCAACGTCGTACGGACGCGCTAAAACTGTTAACAGCTGGCACGACTAAAGGACAAGAAAAACGTGAAAATGGTTTGAATTTCAAACCAAACGGCTAGTTTGCTAGAGAGAAATATAAATACTGAAATCTAAACGTTTGAGGATAAGTTTTGGAGCACAATTGAAGATCAGATTATTCTCTCTCTCTCCAGAATTTCAAAATTCCTAACATCCAAGTTTTGTTCTTTATTTTTAGTTCATCTTGTTATCTTGGATATTTGTATTAGTGCTTAAAGCTTATATCTTTAGAATTGTTTTAGGCCTGATTGTGTGTATTTCGATCTGTTGAGATCATTTTTACACTTTGATACTTGTTTATTTGTGTTTTTACAAGTGTGGGTTTGCACTTGGGGTTGTATTGAGTGTGGTTTTGCACTCGGTTCGGGTTTGAAGCTTTGGGATTGTAATAGGTTTGGTGAAGACCTGGTTAACTTCTCTGTTTAGTGGATTTGAAAATCCTTGGTCGGGTATCCAAGGTAGAGAACGTAGGCGTGAAAGGCCGAACTTCTATAAATCGATGTGTCATCAATCTTCCATCTCTCCCTTCATCGTTCCAGTTTTATCTTCTCTCAATCTCTTTACTTTTCCACTATTCAGTTGTTAACGTCTTTATCTTTATCCTCTTACTTTCACTTGCCTTCGCTTAATGTTTATTTCCCTGCTTTGCATTAGTGACTTTAATATACTCTGAAATAGTGTTTTCAACGCTTTTCAGTGAACTTAAAAATCGACAAAGTGCTTTTCACCCCCCTCTAGCACATCTAAGTGGACCAACAGATATAAAATATCAAAACAGATCAAATCATGCAACAGGCCATAATGAGATTTCACGATGCACTTAAACCATTTAAGAAAACCTTATTAAACCATACTCTTAAAAACAATATTTATAAAACATGAGAGCATTTTCAAAGCATTTTTCTTAATGAAATGAAGATAGCTACTAAGCACTCACAATTTGGGAGGTTCGTATACTCCCGTACGAGATAATTAGAACAAATAACGGCATTAAAATTCTAAACAACTCTATTTCACAACAAAAACCTAGTGTGGCGACACATCAGAAAAACAGTCACATTATGCTTGCTCCTTTACCTAACCTTACGAAACCATATCCATTTGGAAGTCAATTCATTAAACTAAAATTTACTCCAAAGAGCCATCCTCAAATTTTGCCCATAACATAATCAAATTTCAGGCTTATTCCAAGTATTTCAAAATTGTTCTGTTTTTAGGGGAAAACTGTGCAGTTATAGAAACGACCTTTTTTCTCTATTTTAGACTTCAAATCTCAACTCGATTCCTTCTACAAAGTTGTAGAGGACTCAAAACTCTACAATTTGGGCACAAGAATGACTTAATTTGGATTTATGAAAATAGAGTTATGCCCCTCGAAAAAATGCAGCTGGAATGAACTAATACAACACGGTTCTACCATTTTCAGATTTGCGAAACTTGGGAAAAATGAGCATAACTCAATCAATACTCAACCAAATCAGGCAAAACAACCAAATGAAAGCTAATTCAATGAGCTAAAAGTGATTCCTGAAAATCCACATCTAATTCGCACTATAACCATTTCAAATTTAACCTCAAAGTCAGTTTTCCAGTTTTGGACCTCAATTCAGTGACATTAACTTCCTAGTCTCATAACTCCCAATCTAAGAAAAATTAGCAAAAGCAGCATTTCACAAAGTTTGTTCCAAATTCAATTTTCTATAACACTGACAAATTTCATAATTTTTTTAATATCGTTTACTACCTCAAATGTTCAAAAACAGAACCTGCATAGTATCCTCAAATCATCAATTAGCTTAGTTACAAATGTTCATAACAAACATTTCAATCACACACCATAGTTCAAAGCTTACCATCATTAAATTCCAAGAATGAACTCTCTTGAAACCTTAACCCATCTACAATATTCTCATTCATGCATCCTTGCACATACCACAAGTTGAACTTAGAACTATATCCAAAATCAACAACTAGTAGGAATCCAAAGTAATCACATCATACCTCATCTTAGTTTGATCATTTATCATGAACTTTGAGAATTTCCACAATATAATCTCCCAATCACTTTAGCAAACTAACAAATTTTTTTTGAAAGGCAGCAAACTAACAAATTGGTAGAGGGTTTTGGCTGATAAGAGCTTAAGGATAATTTTATTGGCATTATTTAAATGTCATTATTATAATTTCTTATATATATTTCTTAAATGTCATTATTTAAACTTTTATAGTTTTATTCTATTAAAAACTCTATTTTTATTTAATTAATAAATTCAATACTTTTATAAACTCTATTTTTATTTAATTAAATTCAATATTTTTATAAATATTTCATTTTTACCTTTTAATTTAAAAAATTGAAGACTTTTTAAAATTTATTCTTTCCTTTTTACAAGAATTTAAGTTTTTTAGAATAAAAGAAAAGTAATATATGCAATTATTTCCTTTGACTTATAATTAATTTCAATTATTATTTTTATTTTCTTTTAATTTAAAAACATTGGATCACATGCAGCACACGTGAAAGTGATACGAGTGTATTTCTTTTCGAAATTATTTCTAAACTGCCATTATACATATTTGGGCTTATGATTTATATATTATATATTACTCCATCATCAGTGGAGTTTAGCAGACTACACAAACGGGTCCTGAAGGGTGACATGTGTCCTCTAGGTACTAGATTGAAATATTTAAAATTTAATTAATTCAAAAAAATGGACATGTGTCAACTCTACAACCCACTTGTGGAGTCCAAAATTTACACCGCCGGTGTATCAAATAATTACCCTTATTATATTATTGTCAATTCAATTTTCTACTAAA
>AWWV01008840.1:0-18105 GCA_001974805.1 Corchorus capsularis
TTAGGATTTAAATTTTCTCAAGATATAATTTTATTTTTCAAAATATAATAATTCTTATTATATAATTTGTATTCTTGTTAAAAAAAAACATATTTATTATTAGTATATAATCTCTTAATCCATCAATTTGGTGAATAAATTGAGCCAAATTTCATAAGAAGACCAATTCGGTTGATGAAAAGGGAAAAATTTACACCGACAGTGTATCAAATAATTATCCTTTTTGGCAAATTATACAATACACTATCAGTAGAGTTTAACAGACTACACAAGCGGGTCCTGAAGGGTGACATGTGTCCTCTAGGGACTAAATTGAAATATTTAAAACTTAATTAATTCAAAAAAATTGACATGTGTCAACTCCACAGTCCACTTGCACGGAGTCCAAAATTTACACCGTCGATGTATCAAATAATTACCCTTTTTTTACGAGTTGATTCAATATTCTTCCCAAATTGGCGAGGTGTATGTTATAAGGCAAATTATGTAGTTTAGCAGACTACACAAGTGGGTCCTGAAGGGTGACATGTGTCCTTTAGGGACTAGATTGAAATATTTAAAACTTAATTAATTAAAAAAATAGACATGTGTCAACTCCACAACCCGTTTATGGAGTCCAAAATTTACACTGCCGGTGTATCAAATAATTAGTCATGTTATAAAAGGTAAAATCAAGTTTAAAACTTTATTTAAAATTTGGTTTAATACCCATTTATCCCCTCAATAAACACAAAAAGGACAATGTACCCTTAAACTTTTTTTGGACGCAATGTCCCCCTGAACTTTCAATTTGGCCCAATCTCCTCCTTGGACATTAATTATTCCATTAAAAGCAAACAAAATTGCTTTCCTTTAACTTTTAAAATTTTCTTATTGCTGACATGGCATTATTTTTGGCCACGTGACGTGCTGATGTGACACTATTTAACAGAGGTGTTAGAGAACCGTTTGCAAAAGTGTAAATTTGGCCAAAATTGGACTTCATGTGCTTATTTGGCCAAAATTTAATTCCACAGGCTTATTTGACCATTACCCGAAAGTTCAGGGGCCTTTTTGCTATTAAGCCATTTTTCATTTACCTATTGGTCTGTATTGAACTCGAAAGTCGAAACTTGGTTTGGAAACTTTACATAATGCACATTAACGGTTGGGGATAATTGGTTTCTGTGTTGAACTCCAAACTTGATTTGGGAAACTTTACATAATATTCATTAACTACGAGTTGGGGATAACTGATTTCTGTATTGAACTCCAAATTTGTTTTTTGAGTGGTTCCTTTTTTTTATTTACCTATTGGTTTCTGTATTGAACTCCAAACTTGGTTTGGCTTAAAATTGTTCATTGGATTTGAAAATGGGAGCAGAATTAGAAAGTTGGATACATTAAAAATTGATTTTGCATCTTCTATTACAAACAAGAACCAAAGGGAGCCATATGGATTGCCCAAATTACATAAGAGATCAAATATATTCAACAGAACTAAGTAAATATGATTGATTAACAAAACAGGCAAGCTAGGTGCTGCCAACATCTTCAAAGTTGAGCTCCTTGCGCTTGAAGCTCTCCACTATCTGTGATTCTTTAATACAACAGCTTCACTTCATGCACTTAACTCAAGCACATTGCTGCATCAGCAAAGCTCAATAAGCAGCTTGCTACTATATATCTACTGACAACAAACTTAGCCTTCTTACTACTAATTTACATAGAAAAAAAATCACCATTAACATAAATTTCCAAAACTAGACAACAACAAAATTCTCCAGAAAAGCTGCTAAATGTAGTGTTGTTAATTGTGAAGATAAATGATTTAAAGGGCATTATGGAAATATGATACCTTAAACACATATAAAGGTAAGGAAGTCTAGCCTAAGCCTCCAAGGCTTGTGGTAGCTGAGATGGTAAAGTTAGCTGGCCTGCCTACCAATATGGGTCAGGAGATACCTCAAAATTTTGAACATTAACAATGTAGTGATTTGACTCATCTGCATCAATTAGGAAATCTCTCAAAAGGGTTGGTATTGAATAAATGTATAGTTACAAAAACTTAATGATAATGAAAACACTGCTAAAGAGACTTATACCACAATATTTTACATGTTCAGCCTGATTATAAGCTAAGAGCTAACAGATAGTGAAGAAAGGCAGAATGGCAAGCCTAAAATGAACTAATACCTCCATGGATTGCCAAATTTTCTATTGCAGGCAGAGAAGATGAAAATAACTAAGTAAGAATGTGAAAGAAGATTAAAGAAAGAAAGAAGTTGTTAAAGTTTTAATGTTTGAAGAAAGTGATGGATGTGTTGCCTTTACTATAACAATTCACTTCATTCACCTGAAAAATTGACATTAAATACACAAAATCTACTTAAACAAAAGGAAGCAGGCAAGGGAATTAACTGTCATTATCTTAGTTGTTACTATCAGCCAAAGCTAAAGAAACTTCCCTCCCTCAATTCATTATTAGTGCCATAAATCTATGCTATATAATGTATATATGCCTTGGCCCCCACCAACAAGTGAATCCCATAATGCTGCTCCTTTTCAGCTGCTTTTATTCTTCTTCTTCTTCTTTATTTTCTCCTTTTTCATTTTATTCTGTTACTGTTACTTGTGGAATTTACATTGCTCTTGGGACAAGTTAATTACACCAAGCTTTATTTCCAAAGGATTCATGTCCACAAAAATCATTTTTCAAGCTCAAACCTATTTTAGGCTTTTATCTTTTTCTAAGATAACAGTACTGGTGGAAATTAATTTACTGTATTAATTAATGGATTGATTAAGTTGTTGATGAATTAAATAATCACATGATTCATTCAAGGTACAATGTCTAAAAGGGGGTCATGATTGTGGTTGGGATAAAGCCCAGCAATGCTACTACTAAACATGTATTGCTCCATGTTGTTGCTGCAGAATATCCTTTTTTTTTCTTTTTTAAATTGAAGATGTTGCTGAAATTTTTCTATTAAATTAAAAGTCATGGGAAATATAAATAAGAAAATGTTAAAATAATTGCAACCATTCAATTAAAACATGGAAAATCCTATTTGTCCCTGTCAAATATCTATCTGCCAAAAAAAAAGCAGAAGAAAAGATAAATTTAGAGATGAATATGAATATATCCCGAGAGGCTAGACTCTAGAGTAGTTAGCCCTACAAAAAGCCATAACCCCAAATCCCCAAAATTTACCAGGTTTTATGATCTGTCAAATTTTGGATTAACTTAACAAATCTTTTGTTCACAACAACCAAACGGTATATTAAACAAGGCTAAAATCTCAATTAGGGCCTGAACTTTGCCAAAAGGGTCAAATAAGTGCCCAAACTATGAAAAGGTCAAATTAGTGCCTGAACTTTTCGATTTGGGTCAATTCAGTCCAAAATGCTTTGGATTATTTACATTTAACGGACTTATAATCTAACATTTTGGACTAAATTACCCCAAATCGAAAAGTTCAGGCACCAATTTGATATTTTCATAGTTTGGACACTTATTTGACCCTTTTGGTAAAGTTTAGGGTCGTAATTGAGATTTTAGCCATTAAACAACCCAAAGAAAACGAACAAAGCAATCAAGGGATTTTGCTCCCAACCCCATTGGCTGGAACTACAATTAAATAATATACTATATACTGAAGCAACCCTACCCACCCATTACTTAAATTTGATAAGAACAGTTAACAGATTTTTGACAGTTTATTTACTGTTTTTAGAAGAAACCCACCAAGTTTTTTAACTGCCATTTTACTACTGATTCTCAAGGACCACTTGACTTGAGAACAAATCATTCTCTCACTATCCAAGCCAACAAAAAAGTAAAAGCATCTGCCAAATTGCATTGCAAGGCCAAAGCAGTTATAAATAAAAAAGCAGAAAAAGAAAGAAAGAAAGAAATGGAAATTGGCAACTGTTTGACTGCTGCAGCATCATCAGGTTCAGGATCATCATTCAAGTTAACTGAAGAGAAGGAAAGAAAAAAGTTGCTGTTTCAGTAAGTAAAGAGAGGGTTTGTCTTGGAATGGATCCTACGATCCGCAAATTCAGGCTTCGTCTTCTTGCATGGCTTCACCGATCTCGTTCTGGTACTCTCTTTTTCTTTAACTGTTAACCGAATAAACTGTTGGAACTGGAATTCTTTTGTCTTTTTCTGCAGACTGTTCTCTATTCTTTCCTAAGAAAGTTGTAGTTTTGGAGTTTTTGCTAATGGGGTTTTTGTGATCCTCGAGAAAAATGTCTTAAATTGGATTGTAATTGGTGGATATTAGCTTGAATTTGCTGACTCAGAGATGGGTTTAACCATTTCTATCTGTTACATGAATAAATTCATGTGTAAAGTTTTCTTCTAGTTTGGTGTTTTGAAAAACTGGGATGATCTTGGCTTTTCTGGAAAATGTGAAATTTTGAAGAATTTCATCATCAATTTGAACATTCTTGTCTAATTAGTATGGTTGATCAGAGTCAGAGTTCCAAATTTAGATTGAAAATAGTTTGTGTTGGTTGTTCAGCAATGAAACTTGGGATAGTAAATATATACACATTTATCTCTGTCTTTGCCTCTGTGCTTCCATTTGTCTGCATTTAATTGAATCTGTATTACTGTATATACATGTAATGAGTCTTTGATCATATGTTGTCCCATTTATTGCGTAATTAGACAGGGAAGTAAGAGCGTGAGAATTAAGATAATGATATTTTGCCTATTAAAAGAAATGGCAGCATTCTCTCGTTCTTCTGTATTAGAAAGAAGAAATATGAGTAATGTCCCTTTCTTTTTCCCATATGATGGAAATTTTAACTATATTTAAGTGCAGCTATAAATTTTAGATGGCTTGTTATATGTTAGAACATACTTTGTCTTGTGATGCATATATACTCTGCTTTTTGTAGCCTAAACGTTTTATACTTCCATATATCCAAAGAAAGTAAGATTGCTCTCATTAGTACAAGACAAATGCAGTTTTTGCTTTCCGATTTTATGAAATTGCAGTTCTTTTTGGTTTAGGAAGGTGAATTATCTGGAGTATGAACTTTATTGTTGATGTCTTGCATTAATGATGATTGCTCTATATCTCGTTTGTCTTGGTGTTTTAGGCCCAATTTCATTTGTGAAGAAATTTCATTATAAAGATGTAAAGAGGGCGACTGATGGCTTTCAAAGGATAATATATAGCAGTTCCCATGGGGCTGCTTATAAGGCCAGATTTGAAGGTGGTGAAGTTGCTTTGGTAAAAGAAGCGAGAGCTTTTGATGAAGAGAAAGACAACTTCTACAGAGAGGTGCAATTCTTGGGGCGATTGCATCACCGCCATCTTCTTGCACTGAGGGGGTTCTCCACAGGGAATAAGAGGTTGATTCCCTTTTCTCATTTGCTTGCTTTCAATAGAAAAAATGTGCAGATTTGATTTAGAAGAAAATGCAGCTTCCATCATGAGAAGGTGCATTTCAAAATAGTAAAGCTTTACACGTTGAAGATTGTATGATGCAGTCATGCAGAGGTTGACACTTCAAAAGAAGTAAAATCATCACTGTTTCACTGCAAATTACCTTTACAAAAATATGTGGTTGTGTGCATGTATAGCTGCCATAATTAAGCTATTGTGATAGATATAGACACATAAAGATTCACCATAAATTTTGGTGCATCTTTGCAGGTTATTGGTGTTTGACAATATCGAAAATGGAAGCTTGAAGGAGCATTTTAATGGTAATTATAATTTTATAAACCATGCTTTAGGTATAATTTCAAGCATTTTCGATTGTTTTAAGCAACTGGCTCTTGACAGATCCTCTCAGAACTCCTTTGAATTGGAAAGCAAGGCTACAAATAGCCGTTGGTGTTGCGGCAGCATTGGTGAGTCACAAAACATCATCTGCTATAAAGTATATAGTCTATGGTTATATTTTTAGTGGCGAACTCTTGAGACTGCTACAAGATTTCATTCTCTATGAAATCAGCTATTTTGGAAAGTATCTTTTTATGGTTATACGTATCTTGGATAGGCGCATACTTGAAAGCAGCTATATTCATCGGATGCATCTGAGACTCAATTCTTTGTTTCCCATATTTCTCACCTGTTATATCACTTCTGATGTTCCTCCTGCCAGTTGTCCTGTTTTCTTATTCACAACACTGGGATTCATTGGATTTTGCTTAGCTACTTTTTCAGTTTCTGCACATGTTAATATGCTAAATGATTGACTGTGTGTCTGTGTCCTGGCAGGAATACTTACTTCTTTTCAGTAACCCACCGGTATATCATATCTCCATCAGCTCAAGTAATATCATGTTAGACGAAAACTTTACTGCAAAGGTTAAATTTAATTGTTCCTTCCCATTTCATGTTAGCATTTGGATCATATAAATTATATTGAAGATACTGGCATCTTTAGAAGCAATAATTATCCTTCCATTCTTTATTACAGCTGACTGATGTTGGCCTTCTTAGCTCTGTTGGAACATATGTTAAGATGCCTCATTCCTCATGTACAGAAGGTGATTTTGCTACTACTGTCCTTGCAAAATATTTGATTTCTTCTCCAATTTAAACTTTCTTAACGACTTATTCGTTCCTTGCAGAGTGCATGGGTCAGGATTGTGGGAACATAATTTTCCAGCTTGGAGTGCTGATATTAGAGCTAGTAACTGGCCAGTCGTCAGAGCAAGGCGGCACTGACTTAATCCAATGGGTGCAAGGATCTCGCCTTAGCAGTTCGATTCATATGATGATAGATCCAGACCTAGGGAACAACTATGATTCTGGGGAGCTCAAGAAGCTTCTATCTGTAGCAAGATTATGTTTAAAATCTAAGAACAACCCAAAATTTCCAATCCCACAGGTGTTCCGTTATCTCCAGAAGAAAGTAGACATTCCTTGTGACTAGCATCTGGAATGTGAGATATATCACGTGTAAAGTTTTCCATAGGTATAGGAAGTTTGACTTTATTCTTTCATTGATTTTTTTTTTTTTTTAAGATTTTCACGTCTTCCAAACATTCAGATCACACAAGGATGCAATGGCAATAAAATCAAGGAGTTGTCCATTTTCCTTTTGTTTGAACAAAGTGAAACTCCATTTTTATTGAACAGATAGTGTTGCCAAGCTGCCTAGTCCATGCCCCATTCAGCAAGAGTAAAGGGATGACATAAAAATTAACATTAAAAAAAAAATCAAGGAACCAAAGGAGCTCGAACTATCGTTGTTTTCTGATCAATGTGACATTACCAGTTTTATGGCCTATAGAAAGCTAGAAATGTTTTCAACTTAATTGCAGAAAAGGCTTAAAAACAGAAGGCTGAATTGGCATATAACCAGTTTTCAGTACGGCTCTCTAGCAGCATTTTTTATCCAAGATTAATAAAGTAAACAACAAAATATACTTTCCAAGTTATCAATAAGGAAGATTGTATCAGAACGGCATGTCTTTGCCAAGAAAAATAAACATCAAAGTTTTGTAGACTATCAACATATAATGTTCTGTTAAACTTTGCAAGACAAAACACCACCATTCACCCCGGCCAGGGAAAACATGACTTGCAACAGTTTATATGAATGAAAACTACTCAAATTGGCTTTCCAATTTTCAAATTTTCTTCATCATCACTGCTGGGCACATTGCACCCTCTGGGCACCGCCAGGCATATCCTCGTCTTCTTCATAAGCTTCCTGTGCTGCCTGCTGCTGCTTCCTCCTCATCTCCTCTTCAATGTTCACATCATATAATGTGGTTTCCTCACACTCATCTAACTCCATGTCAGTCAACTGGGAGGTTGGCTTTTGTGGCAGGATTGCCTCAAGTGCCTTAATTTGATCAGGGCTCAGAGAATCAGGGAATTCAACAGTGAAGTGGATGTACAATTTACCCTTCATGAATGGCCTCTGGTACACAGGCATCCCCTCATCATTGATTGCCTTGAAGGAATCTGGAGCCAAGAGATTACTAGTCAATATACTAGGCAATTTATAGAGGAAAACCTAAGACAGTAATATGTCCGGAGTACTTACCAGGCTTCACAACCTCCCCGGGCTGTGACTTGATTAGAAGTTGCCGTCCATCTAGATGGGTAAGAACAAACTGGAAGCCACACAAAGCTTCAGTCAGAGACAATGTGTGTTCCACAAACAAATCTTCTCCCTTTCTCTTGAATCTTGGATGATCCTTCTGCTGAAGGACAAATACTATGTCCCCGGTAATGGTATCGGGCTGCAAAACACAACAAAAACCAGAACAAATCAGGCCCAATGTTACTGTCAAACCAAGTGCAAATCCAGTGAATTATAGCCGCCCCCCCCCCAAAAAAAAAAAAAAAAAAAAAAAAAAAAACATACAGCTTCATCAGCTTCGCCTGGGAATGTAATCTTCTGTCCATTCTGCATACCCTTCTCGACAAAGACTTCCAAGACCTTCTTCTCCTGGACAACCTTATCACCTTTGCATTGAGAGCAGCGGTCCTTATCATCAATTGCCTCACCAGTACCCTTGCATGCATTACAAGGATGTTGCATTTGCTGAATCATAGAAGGACCAAGGTGCCTTATGGAGACTTTCATGCCAGAACCCTGGCAACTAGGACAGGTCATTGAAGCTCCTGATTTTGACCCTTTGCTGTAGTAAATAAGACAACAGATGTAAACAACCGTTCCCAAAAGTTCAAACACAGTTGAAAAAAGAAGTACCATCATAAGACAAGCTGAAACACTTTACCCTTTGCACTTTGAGCATAATACATTGCGAGAAAGAGAAAGCTTCTTTGATGTCCCAAGGTAAAGGTCCTCCAAAGATACCTTCAGAGGATGAACCACATCCTCTCCCCGCCTCTGTCTTCTTCCACGGCGATTAGCTGCAATAACACCATGTTTGAACTATTTTAATTTACATCAAACAAAGTAACAAAAATTTCCAAATCTTTCAATATATAAGACCCTCAGAAGTAAAATATTCTTCCTTCATGGTTCAGTAATCATCAAACATGCCAAACTTTGAATGGAAGTAACAACAGTAATTATAATATATAACTAGTACTAATAATAATTGCTCCTAAAAGATTACACAATATTAAGCCAAATATACCAATGATTTCCAAATTACTCAACTTCATCAACCAGGATCCCTGAATTAAATAAACCTTAAGCCTCTAAAAGATTATAAGAATTTAGAATTGGAATGTAAATCAGGCTACTATTTAACTAATTCTCTTACTTTCGAAACCGGGTCCAAAGAAAGAGGAGAAGATATCGAACGGGTCATGAGCCCCAGCACCGCCACCCATTCCTTCCTTGAGTGCATCCTCACCATACTCATCATATACCTGACGTTTCTCAGGATCACTCAATACCTCATAAGCTTGAGCAAGCTCTTTGAACTGCCGACCAAAAAGAAAAAAAAAAAAAAAAAAAAAAAAAAACAAAAAGATTAGTAACAAAATCTTTATACCCATCACTAATCGAACGAAACCGAAAGATCAAAATCATCGAATTTACGGCCTACCTTCTCAGGATCACCGCCTTTGTCAGGATGGTTTTTAATGGCGGCTTTCTTATAAGCTTTCTTCAAATCCTCCTGGGTAGCGTTCTTGGGAACACCCAGAATCTCATAGTACCTCGAGTTATCACTCTTCTTTGGCGCTCTTCCAAACATCTTTGATCTGCTTTGTTGGGTCTTAACTTGTTACTTGGGTTACTCTTTGTTTTCGGAGAGAAAGGGAATTTATTTATCTATCACTAACGGAAAGCTCTGGACAAGAAAAGAATCAATCAAAGGTTAAGTTGGGGGAATTTGCTTTTGGGGGATTGAATTTATAGGGGAGGAGAGATTGTTGGATGGACGGTTGAGATTTGGGATGCGCAATTCTGTTATGAGCAAAACAAGGAAAATAAAAAAGGGAAAAAAAAAGAAGAAGGCTCTAGAATTATCTACCCTCTTCTTTTTTGTTTGCCTAAGCCTTTGGGGAGAAGGAGAAGAGAAATAACGAGGTTATTGCCTTGTTGGTGTTTATTCCAGATTGTTCTTCTTTCCACTTCAAGTTCGAGGCAATTCCCGCGTAAACGCTCCTACTAATAATACGAGTCCTACCTAAGACTGGATTTTTCTTTTCCTTTTTCTTGTTGATCTTTCTGCCAAATTTCTTTTAATTAAGAACTTAATATATTTTCCATCCATATACAAATTACAAAGAAGTTAATAGTTAGTACTCACTAGTACCACCCCGCGCTTCGCGTGCGGGTGTTTTATTTCAAAAGTGTTGTTAAGAAATCTATATGTAGAAATATAAGTCATTAGTCGATTTTAAGAAATCTTTGTTATTATATGCAAGGAAATTTGTCGTACATGTTGGAATTTCTATTGCAAGGGGAAAATGAGACTCTAACTATATTATTGTTCATGTAATTTTTATATCACTTGCTTTATTCTCAAAGTTTGTTGTCTGAATTAGAATCACTTGATCTTTTATAATACATAAGAATTCAGCGAAGATTATTTTCTGGGGCAATCTTTGATTTGCATTCATTGAACTCATAAAGCATAACAACCATAAGAAACATTCAAAAAGCTCATTATTTAACTACATCCATAATTTTTCTTGATCATCCCATCCCAACTCATAATCTTCTTGTCGCTACGGTGGTGGAGGAAGGAGACGAACATTTCCCTCCATCTCCTCATAGCTGCAATGCAGAGATTCTCATTAGTCTCTCAACATCTTATGTTCATTTGCAGGTATGTTGTTTGAATATGTAATCTTAACTTACATTGCCTGCACCATCGCCGTCTCATCTAAATGAAGTATATGTTATCTACTCTAAGCTAGTAAAAATAGGAAAGGAATATCTATTGTGTACTTCAATCCAGCAAAATTGGAACATAAAATAAGTTAAATTCAAACCCATTGCATATCAATTCTCCCTTAGAGAACATTTCTCCAACTATATATATTACACAATTTTAAATCTGAGTTCAACTCAAAATACTTGAAAATTACATGTTAAGAACAAAAGAAAAGACTAATGCTCTGCTTTCTTGTCATGTTCATATGCTCCTCTTGTTGTACTGAGCAATATATATTTATACATACGTAAGAAATTGAAACAACATTGAAAATATGAGCAAACATAATGGAAGAGAACTGACCTCAACTTAACTACCCAAACTTGAGCAAATCTGAATATCCAAAAAATAATCACCAAAAAAAAAAAAGAAATGCAAATATGAGAAAACGTGATGGAAGAGTACTGACCTTAACTTAACTCCCAGACTTTTAAGAAGTGTTCTCATCATCAAACAAACTATACAATTTGCTTACTAAAATCAGTAACAAAATTTACGATATCACAGTAAATGGAAAGTTAAATACCATACCTCAGTGAATATTTGTAAATATAAGCTTACACAACACAATCAAGGGTGGTTGCCATGAAAACAATTAATAGCACTGAATGAGCAATTGTAACCCTTATCAAAGAATCACCTTACTTCAACCCTGATTTCTACAAATCAATTCTTGTCATAGCATGATAATTCAAGAGACAGAGGAAAAGGAGATGAAAAGAAGAATAGAGAAAAGCTTGGGCAACCTGAATAGATGGAGGATTAGAATCCATAGATGTTCCAATAATCAAATCAACCTGCAAGTGAACACATATAAAAATTTTGGCCAAAAAAAAACACATATAGAAATTAGATTCCACCTGAACTCAAAGTTTCAAAGATGATCATTTACTTGAACCTGCTCATCTTTATAATCTTAATTAATCTGCACAAACACACAAACAAAAATAAAGATAAAAAAAAATATTAGCAGTAACTTCCTAATAGTTTATGAATAAACAGGACAAAAGTTTCAATGTCTAAATTTTACGAGTTTTTTACCATACTATAACATTTCAAAAACTTATTTCCCAATCTATAACACATTTAAACTTATTTCCCAAACTATAACAAATCATGCCACCTAAGCCTATTTATCATATTTTCTTTTTCTTTTCTAAATAATTAATTAAAATAAAAAGCAACAGCAATTATAAACGGCGTTTTTAATCGAAGAATAAGGGTTAGAAACCACTTTGACCTAGTACGAAGTTACGTTGAACACTCCTTGAGTCTTCTCTACTAATCTTAATTTACCATCTCTAAAATTCATCTCTTGACAAGCTTTTCTAATGACAAATTAAAGGTATGTTTGTTTTTATTTTCTTTTTCTTTTCTCAATTACTCGAGTCCCTCTCTCTGCTTTTCATTGTTGTATTTTCAATTGAATAAGAATGAGAAAAGTTTCGTATAATAACAAGATAATTGTTGGTGCTTCAATTTTAATCATGTCAAATATTAATTCTTTCAATTATTGGGGAGTGGTCAAGCCTGGTTGGTGGCAAACTTTGGCTGTTGAAATTTTTTGATTTAAAATGATCAATGACTTGCTTAATTAAATTGCATGCACCATTCGTTATATGGGGAAAAAGTTTTCCTATTCTTATAATTTAATAGTTTCTTGGTGTAAATTATAATGGTTTCTGGTTGCAAAGTATTACTATTTTTTTATGCACCATTTGTTGCTTAATTTTAATGATATATCATCATATTTAATTTGATTGCAGTGATATGGGGGAGAAAAGTATTACTATCCTTTGTTTTTGGAATGGGAGCATTGTTGAAGGCTTAGAAGGTTTATCTTATGATAAACCTCCTGACAAAGCTATTAAGGTTGATCCGCAAATAAACTTCAATTCTCTGCTAAACAAGATGTATAGTATTACATCTTTAGATAGACTGCAATTCGGAATCAAGATGACTTGTAGGTACCCATCGGTGGTTGGACAAATGTTGAAGTATATACCTATTCCTATTAAGGATGACGACGATGTGGACATTATGTTTACGGCTCTTTCCAAGCATCCAGAATTAAGTAATATGGATCTCTACTTAGAATTTGAAGTTGTTTCAAGTGATACTGGAGATACTAGCAGCCAACCAAGTAGAGACGATATGAACTTTGAAGGATACAATCATGGAGGAAACAGGTATATAACTCCTACATATCTAGATATATTTGCGAATAAGTTCTATTTTAGTGTTCTCTTTTTTTTGTATGGACTCTGTTATAAGCAACAAGCTTTGGAATTATGAGTGTGTTTTGGGATGGTTGAACATTTTCAAAGTAAGGAGTTGATCAGTTCAAGAGTTCATCGCAAGCTAACTTCAATTATTTGTGTCAATGGTTATGCAAAAAAAATGTTTTATTTTATTCTTACTTTTATGCGATATTCTTGATTTAACTGAGATGTGAATCTAACTCAAGAAGGGAAAAAAAGGAAAAAGAGTATTATTGATGTATATTTTATTTTTCTTACAGCAGCAATGAGATGGATGTCAATTTTTGCAATAGAGACATTGATTGGAATGCAGTACCTTCAATGACTGATGCAGAGGATTGTAATTTCTTATCTCGGAATGCTATGATTAGTAATGTCATGTTAGAAGATGATGATATCGACAAAGAATTGGATTTTGAGGAAGAAGAAGACTTGGAGGAAGAAGAAGATGAATTTGACACAAATAATAATTCACCTGCTGCTATAGAATTGAGAATGCCTTCTCAAGATATAGCAATAGAGCATGAGGATGGGGAAACTCCAAATGCACAAGATGTGACTTTGCATGAAGCACCTAGTTCGAGTTTTAACAACTTAGGAGTGGATATTGCAACAGTAAGTGATTGGTCTCTTCAGCCGAATAGAAATCGTTATACTCCTGATCAAGAATTATGTAAAGGGTTGATTTTCGAGGACAAAGATGAGGTATTAGAGCAGTGAAATTGTATTCTATTAAAAAGAATCAACAATATGAAGTGGTGCAAAGCTGTCCTACATTTTGGAGGTTAAAGTGCAAAAAGCATTTGGAGTCTGGATGTGGGTGGAAACTACGTGCATGTAAACGTAGTACTCACGGGCTTTTTGAAATCACACAATATGGTGGTCCACATAGTTGTTTGCACTCCAAGCTTAGTCAAGATCATCGCCACATAGATGCAAGATTGATAGCTAATGAAGTATGCCATCTTGTTAAGGAACAACCATCCATCACTGTGTCAGCTTTAAGAGCAGAAATAGTCAAAATTATGAATTACAATGTTTCCTACAAGAAAGTATGGCAAGGGAAGCAAAAGGCAATTGAGCAAGTTTTCGGTGATTGGGATTACTCATATAGTGTCTTGCCTAAGTTTATGGCTGCACTCCAACATTACAATCAAGGTACAATTGTAGAATGGTGTACTGCACGTTTGGCAAATGTAGACGAGGTCAGTTTTCGCCGTGTCTTTTGGGCTTTTGCTCCATGTATTGAAGGGTTTAAGCATTGTCGTCCAGTTATGAGCATAGATGCTACCCATTTGTATGGAAAATATAATGGCAAGATGATGATTGCTATGGGAACTGATGGAAATAATCAAATACTACCACTTGCATTTGCTATTGTTGAAGAGGAAAATTTTAGTTGTTGGCGTTGGTTTCTTCGTAATGTAAAAACTCATGTGGTACAAGAACGCCAAGGTATTTGCTTGATATCAGATCGCCACAAGGGTATCCTGAAGGCAGTTAATGAGAATGGATCACCGTGGGTAGAGCCGTATGGTTTTCATCGTTATTGTTTGCGACACTTTATTAGTAATTTTAATAAAAAATTTGGTGACTCGCATTTGAAAAGGTTAGCTTATCAAGCTGGCTCTCAGAATCAAGTTCGGAAATTCAATGCCATAATGGATGAGATCAAGAAACTCAACTCTGCAGCTCACAAATGGTTAGACAAGCATCGTCTTGTTAGATGGACACTTTCACATGATGGTGGTAGGCGCTATGGAATAATGACTACAAACTTGTCAGAGATTTTTAATAGTGTCTTAAAAGGTGCTCGATATCTACCCATAACTGCATGTGTTCAGCTTACCTTTTATAGATTAGTTCACTACTTTGATGTTAGACGATCTATGGGTATTGGTGCTAAGAAAAAAGGTGAAATGTATACTCCGCAAGTTGTTTCAAAACAAGCAGCTCAGTTGTTGAAGGCAACTGCTCACTCCCTCAAATCCTTCTGTCGAAACGTTCGGGTCCGGGGAACCCCACCGAAACGACTTTGGGAAAAGAGGAGTCGCCACTAATCTTTTTTCTAAGGTGTGATTAGCCACCTAATGATCTCCTAAGCCTAGTTAAATCCAAAGCTCGGCATTGGACCCACTAAACTTAAAGTCCGGTCTTCCAACCTAAATCTAGTTCGGGAGTCTGTTACATTTGGAGAAGGATCAGCACCCCCAAATGCCCGTCAAATGACGGTACCTCTAATCTAAACTAAGATCTAGTGGGTCTAAAAAAACGGTTACTTTTATCTTATTTTCGGATGAATGAATACGAATGATGCATGAATTAGTGAATTTTATTTTAATCAGTAAACATCGGTGTACTTGAAATTAACCCGAGACCCTTCCCACGCATTATGGGGGTATTTCAGGAATAATTCAATCTCGGAGCGAGGACCAAAAATTCGTACCCGAGTACATTTATTTGGGGCCCACCCGTCATTGTAAAACAACTACTGTTTACTGATTCTTACTTAGCTAACTCTCATGAATGACAATTAAGGTGCATGAAAGATTGATTTTATTTACATGCATTAACACAAGTCTACCCAAAGTCAACTCCATAAATCCTTCCCACGCAGTATGGGGGTATTTATGGAATAAACCGGTCTAGAAAGACCTCCCGTAAATTCGTACCCGAGTACATTTATCCGAAAGGTCTTTCATCTTAGCAAAAGACAAATGCTAATACACCAGAAATAGGGCGAAATGATATATAGCGTGTGTATCATGAATGCAGGTGCGCTTTTTTTTACGTTCTACTTTTTACTTCTACGCTAATTACTAAATCCAAAAGGCTTAATGAAACTAATAAAAGAAATCAAAAGCTAAGGGTCGGACTGGACAATTCTGGGGACTTCTGCACACTAAAACAATCAGTTAGCAAATTTCAGGGGGCAAAAGAAACTCCATATTTCATAAATAAGAGCTAAAATGCATCAATTAATAAAATAGACTCAAGATTAAGGACTAAATTAATTGAATTAAATATAGGAAACTAAATCAAACCTTCAACTAATTCAAACCAAAGATTTAATTTTTAGGTGAATATTAATCCAAATTAATACCTTAATCCCTCTTCTAAGTCATTTTTTTCAATTTAAAAAATCAAGCTTTTGATCCAAAGTTTTGGCTTTTAAATTAAAATTAGCCCCAAAATCCTTAAATTTCCAAGCTAACTTTAATTTAAAAATTCAAACTTCGAATTAAACTTTTAATCTTCCCAATTAAAATAGACTTTGAATGGAATCAGGAAATCCATTTGAACGAATATGAACTTAAATGGATCAAACCAAAAGCTTCAATTTTAAGTTAATTTTGACATAAAAACTCATACTTTGACATCTTGCTAATCATTTTTAAAGAAATCCCTTTTTTACAAACGAAATTAACGAACACACTAATTTGAGTCAAAAATCTAACCTTTTAGCTAAAGGACTAATTTTTAATCTATTCATGATCAATGACTTAGACTTAATCCCTAAATTTTAAAACATGATATAATTACCTAAAAAAAACAAGACATCTACATGGAAATTAAAAGGTAAGATTTCTTTTGCTTAAACTTAATATGGGAAAATTTATTTAGGACCAAATTAACTTTAAATCTAACATATTCATCACAAAAGTAAACAAGTAGGCCTCAAATTGAAACAATTAAGCATAAACAAGCCTTAATTGAAATAATATGTCACACTCAATCCCAAATAGCAGCCAATTGAAACAAAATGGACTAAATTGAAGGAATTGAAAGCAAATTTACCTGATACGACGCCGTTTGGTCTTAGTCCGTACGAGGCTATAAAAGCTTCTTTTTTTCTCTCTTCGCTTCAGTCTTCTTCCTCTCCCTCAAACCCTAGCCGTCTGCACCGCCGCTGGAAACAGTCCTCGCCGCATCGGAGCGAAAATCCACCGTGGAAAGCCCTTAAACTTTCCAGAAACACTGCATGTCCCTTTCTCCTTTCGAATCCAAGCTTGATTTTCTAACAAATTGGATCAAAACCCCTCAAACTCACTCGAACCCGAAATACAAAAGTCTATGGATCTCTTAAACTACCCGATGGATTCTTCTCAGACTTAGGTATGTTGTTCTCCTCACTATTCTAGAGATCTCTCTGGTTTCAATTTTTTAATCCCTTGCTTAAATGGGAAAACCCCCAATTTTTTTTCGAACCCTAGTTTTTTCATTCAAAGTGTTGTTTTTTTCTTCTCCTTTTTTTTAAAAAAAACCTCTTTTTTAAAAGCATCCGGAAAGAGACCTCTCTCCTCTTCCATTCCTCCCTTCTCTCTCGATTCCTCTCTCTCCCTTATCCTTTTCGGGTAGGTGGGAATTCCGGTTTTTCCGGGATAAACCCAACGACTCTTGTGAGCTGTCCTCGTACCTCGATCCTCTCTGGATCCTTCTTCAAAACAGAAGGGCTATTTCCCTCGATTCTTTGGCTTTTGACAGTTTCTGTTGTTATAATTCCCTGATATTTGTGAGGTATTTACCAACTTGACACTGTTTCGGCCATTTTGCTTACCTGACATTCTCTTGCTGATTTGGTCTCTTTTGATTTGCACTTGGCTTGGATTTACTCATGACATGTCATCTTTTGACTTTCTTATTGGTGTTTGTCGATTTCTGCTTTACCTTGGAACAAATGGGCCTTTATTCTGTTTTGCTTGCTCTGCTGGTTTGCTACTGTTTTTGGGTAATTCTAATGTATGAATGGCTTGAATGACTATTTTCTGATGCAGTGTCATGAAATTATGTTATGCTAAATTTTAATTGTTGATGCATGCAGAAATGGAAATACTTTTAATGAATAGACTGCCACACTGTGATGTTGGACCACCTTGAGTGTTCATGCATGCTAGGCTAGTCGAAAACGTGAAAATATGCATGCTTATAATGCTAGGTTGCATGCTGAAAATGCTTGTTTAAAATGCAATGTGTGCACATATTGCTGTGTAGAATGCATGCTGCTAAGGATGAATG
>AWWV01008841.1:0-23047 GCA_001974805.1 Corchorus capsularis
CCTAAATCTCACGCCGCCGCCACCTAGCCCACCGGAAATCGTCGCCGCCGCGCCGGAGCTCCCGTGACCCTCCGTTCGAGCTGAAATTTCGCGACCTAGTTCACCTCGCTTCCCTCTTTCCGGATCTGTGATTAGTTTCGCCAGACACACCCTCCAAAGGCCTCAAATCCCCCTTATCCGAACCGAACTTTAAGCCTTCCGATCTCTCACCTCAGTCGTCGGATTGAGCTAGCCTCCAGGTATATGTTTCCTTTCCCTACTCCCTTCCTTTTCACCGAGATAGTTTTGTAAAATAAAGTCTAGTTCCAAAAGGTTCAACACGGGTCTAACCCTAGTATTTCTATTTTTTTATATTGTTTTTGAAGGAAAGCTCAGAGGAACGATGTGGAGGACTCAAACAAGGAAAAAAGAAATGTGAATGAACAGACTTTTTTGATTTTTTTGGTTTACTGTGGAATAAATGAAAAGATTCAACTTGCTCTTTTTTTTTTGGGGTTTCTGAGTTATTGTTGTTTGATTAGAAAGGTGACTTTTTTTTTGTGCTTTCCTATTGCTGGGAAGAGAAAGGTCACTCCGGTTTTTTTTGGAAACTGTTGAAAAAAAAATCAAGAGCAGGAAAACTAGGTTTTTTAGTCTTGGGTTCTGTCTACTAGGTTTTCTTTTTGGAAACTGTGCCTCCTCTCCTGCTTTTAGTTGCTGGATAAACATGATATATATATTCAATCGAATTCTTATCCAAGGGTCAGTTCCAAAGTCAGTTTTGTCATTTAAGGGTACTCAATTTTTCTGAATCGGTTTCATTTTTATTTTTGGTTGCTGACTCATTTCCTCTTTTGTCTGATTCTCAGGGGATTCTTGATGGCATGTGGGTGGTGAGCTGGCGAAGGTGCAGTTTCCTCTCCCTTTCCTTTGTTTTGTCCTATTTTTATCAAAGCTGAGGTGGCAATTGGAGACTATTATGTTATCTCTCTCACAATGTTGGTTCTCTTTCCTGCAGGTGACCCTTGCTGAGCTGGGCAAAGAAAAGTGCCACCTCATCCTTGGAGGGCTAATCAAAAGCTTGCAAGACCAGGTAAGTCTCTTTTTTTTGTTTTGGCCTTTGCTTTGTGGGAATTTGGCTTGCTAAGACTGTTCTGTCAAATTGATGAATGCAATAATTATGCTGATGTATTGTGATATCCTTTGCCTATTTCAAGCTTATCTTGTTGCTGTGGAATGCCTATATGGGTGCTGCTCATCATTTTTTATTTTTTCATTTTTTCTGGATTTTGATGTATGCAAACTAAATGATGAACACTATGATTGATGCATGATAATACTGTATGATGAATAGGGGTTGTGTTTGATATGTAAGATCGCAAAATTTGAACGCAATGCTCAAGTGAAAGGCATGCTGAAATAATGATTATGAGTGGATTGTGAGTACAGATGATCGACATAATTGATAAGTACAAAATGCTGAGTAAACGTAAGATGCAAAGTGCAAAGAAATATGCTCTGTTTTTTCGTGTTTTAGTGCTTAAATGCAATGCAATTAACTGTAAAATGCAAATACTATATGCAAATGCTTTAAATAATTTACTGTGCTTGATTCTTGGAATTCGATGGAGTGTGGCTGTGACAGCTAAATAGAATGCATGTGGTTTGGTGCAATGTGTATGCTGAATGACAATGATAATGATGTATGGAAGATGCTATATATAGATGCGATGAGAAATGGTTACTAATATATGAGCATGTGATTCTTTTATAGGTCAAGTCAAAGGGCAATTTAGGTGCTGAAAATGAAGATAAGTAAGGACATGACGCATCTTCATGGAATAACTCCCTGAATAAGGAGGAAGGTTTGCGTTACAACTTTTGGACACAGGAACCGTGCCCTCTTTCGAGGAAAACATTGAAAGACAAAAGAAACCCACACATTCATTCTTTGTAGTTTTCAATTCTTTTTAATGCAAACTGTAAACACAAATTATTTTGGCACTTTCTGTAAAAATAGAATTCTTGTATTCTTCCTCAAACCCATCTTTTGCCAATTCCATTTCTCATTGGGTCAAAGTAAAGCCTACATACCCAATGGAGTAATAACAATCCATCTAGGCCTACTTGGGCCCAAATTAATTTTCATTAATCCATTTGAGTAATGTGCAACCCCAATTTGAGTCCAAAATAAAAGAGAAAATGGAAAAGCCCAAATGACTCCAAGATGATTCAAAGAAGTTTGACTCTAAAATTAAAGCAAACCAACAGCGATCTGCAAGTAATAAGAAAAAGAATTGGCTATTCTGAACCTAGATTTGGGTGTCTACAAATAGGTATACCGAACTTTTACTTAAGGAAAATAAAAAAAATTAAGACTTACAATTTAGTGCCCCAAGTGCTCTCATCATAGACCAATAAAATTAGTCTATTGACCTAGGCCCATTAGTAGACAGACCAAGCCCAAATGACCTAAATTATCCACTAGCCCACAAGTCATCCAAAGATAACCTTTAAAGCACTTAAGCCTATATAAACCAATGGCCTTTGTATTCCTTTAGCAATGTGGGATTCATTCCACATCAACAAACTATATAACAAGTTCAGTATCAAACCACGTAAGTTCTTGTGTCTTCTGTAGATATTTATTATTTTAGTTGTTTGCGCTTGCATGATGAATTTGATAGAGTATGATTTGGGATATCCGGATTACGACACTCTCCTATGCTTAAGAAACTCTCCTACAAATTCAAAACTCTCCCAATTAGTTACATATTAATTTCAATATATTCTGTTGGATTTCTCTTGGGGTCAAGGCCAGGGACAGAGTTGGTTCTACTGTATCCACATCAATACAATCTAAACCGTCATGATGAAGAAAATCCACTATTTAGCATAATATAGAGAAACAATACTTGTGTGTATAATGCGGAGAAATCAAAAGAAAAAAAAAGCAAGTGCTATGTAAAGAAAAGGTTGAATGGCAGAGTTTGGAGATTGATGATTAAAATGAAAAGATATAAATTATTTGGAAAATGAAATGAAAAGTTTCAATCTCATGTAATGTCAACTTGTATAATTTTCAGTCTACTAATTTTAGCTTTCATGTGCATTTGCACGTGACCCAACGTGTTTAAATGAAATATTCATACGAAATTATGACAACCTTCCTATTAAATTATGATAATTACACTATTTTTTATAATGTCCTTATGAAATTTTGATAACATTCCTATGAAATTATGATAATTACACTATTTTTTATGATGTCCTTATGAAATTTTGATAACCTTCCTATGAAATTTCAATAACGATACTATGGAATTTCGAGAACCTTTTTATAAATTTTATTTAACCTTCTTATGAAATTTTGTTAACCTCCCTAAGTAATTTTGAAGATCTCATTATGAAATTTTGATAATCAACACTATAAGATGTTGATAATCTCCATATGATATATTAATAACCACGTTATGAAAATTTAAAAACCAACATATGAATTGTCAGTAATCACACTCTGAAATTTTGATAATCACACTATGAAATTGTGATAACCTCGCTATGACATTTTGATAAACCATCCTATAAAATTTTGATAAATCTCCCTATAAAATTTTGATAAACCTCCTTATGAAATCTTGATAATTACAAATTTTGATAACCTCCCTATGATTTTTTGATAATCACATTATGTAATTTTGATAACCTCGTTTTGAAATTTTGAAATTGGACCATCCAAAACAAAGACCCATTACACATTTGCTTATCTAAGCCCAAATAGGACGTTGGAGACGAAGATAAAAAACAAAATTAAATACAATGTTTGGAAACAAAGACAAAAGGCAAAATTAAATAGAACGTTGGAAACAAAAAACCAAATTGACTTTCTTATAATTTAATATACATATTATATAATCTAATAATTAATAACAGAATAATTTATGATTAAAAAAATAATGGAATAATTAAAATATTATTTATTAATGGCAATTTAGAAATATGATTTAAAAAAAAGGTACAATTGAAAATATATTTTAAAAATAAGGGTACAATCGGAAAATATAAAGTTTCCCCTTATTCGTACTTTTATATATAGTATAGATTAATGTAATTAATCTAACTTCAGATGGGTTCTGGTGGTAGAATTCACTCTTAGCTTGTTTTCACATAGTTGTAGTAGGCAGGATCTAACAAGGCCACCTAGCAGTAATAAGAAATTGTTGTGCTTTTATTCCTTGTGCTTATATTATATTTGTAATGTAATATAAGTTTCTTATATTATCGTGTATACTTATTAGTATTTGGACGCTTAAATTTGAAAAAAAAAAACCTTTGGCAAAAAAAAATTTAAAAAGGGACAAATTCACCTTTGAACTTTAAATTTGTCAATTACATGGCTCAATTTGCAAAAAATGAACAAATTAGTATTTTTGGAAATTGGTACGGCTCCGTTAAATCACATTATGTACATTTTCTAAATAGTGGAAATAATCATATTTTCTTGAGAAACTGTTTTGATATGAGTCAGAATATTTGAATTTGATATTGATTGTTTGGATTCTGTAATGTATGAATGCCACGTGATAATATTTGTTTGATTTTGAGAATTTGAGTCAAAATTTATATTTGGAAGTTTAGGTGACTAGTAACGCTCAAATGTCACATGATATGTTTGGATTCTGTAACGTATGAATGTCACGTGATAATGTTAATTTGTTTAGTTTTGAGAATCTGAGTCAAAATTTATATTTGGAAGCTTAAATGACTAGTATAAAGCTTAAAAGTCACATGATAATGACTGGTTCTAAGAAATGGGTCAAAATTTGTATTCAAAAGCTTAAATAGTAACACTTAAGTGTCACGTGATGATGTGTTTTCCAACATAAAAAAATATAAAATTTCATTGGTTAATTCGTCAATCACATGAAAACATTTCTTTTTCTTGATTTTTTATCATAATATTTTAATTTATAGTAGCATTATTTATATCGCCATACCTCTCCTATAAATTGGAGTTAAGAAAGTCTCCTACAAATTCAAAATCCTAATTACACAAATTAGTCTTGGCTTCATGCTCTTTCATTCACCATGAAAGGCGATCCGGAGTTCGACATAGTAATACTATATTTCGTTCAAAATAATTTTCAGTTAGATTTAAAAATGGATGGTACAGGGAAATCAGGTGCTACAAGCTCCAAAGCCATTATCGGCACCTGATCAGGTGAGTTTTTTCTAAACACATCTATTTTTGCTATGTATGCATCTCATTTTTTCTCGCTTTATGCCAGGTCTTTTTAATCGAATTGTTTTCTATGGTCTTTCGTAGCAGTTTGTCATCTTCTCCTTGTGCTTTCGAGATTCACCATCGTGAGGGTGAAGCAAAGAAGCGAGTAGTTCTCACCACTTCGTGAGTGTGGGTTCCATCAGGGAGAAGAAAAGAGGCAGACTGATGATCATGAGCAGATCGAGGAGAAACATAAGTTCACCTGACCTCGGTCGTCACACTAGTGACCATACCAAGCTGGCCAATTGGCCCAAACTCAAGTCATTATTGTTTGGGCCAGACCCAGACGAAGAACCAGAATGGTTCATGCCGACGTTTGAGTCATTGCCATTGGACTGAAAAAGCCAGCTTAAATCAAAGGGATCGTTTCCAGCTGATGACAAGGAGTTTTTGTTGTTGGAATTGGCAGCCATTTGGGTAGCAGCCATTTGGGTAAAAAAAAAAATTTAATTGAGAAAACAAAAAGAGGAAGCAAAAGGGAAATTAATGGTGATGAAAACTTTGGGATAGCCGATGGGGAAAGCAATTGCAAAACTTGAGTTTGTGAGTGAATCGTGGGTGGTTAATCTCTTTTTTATGAGCGTGCGTTCTGGTGTCCCCTCAGGGTTGCCCCGAATGGAACTCTTTCAAGCAGCGGGCGCATACGTAGGGAGTGTTTTCTTGATTTTGTAGGTGCTTTTGGTTCAGCATGTTCTGCATCCACCGCAATCCCCGGTACCTTGCTCGAGTCGACTTGTTGAGTTATTGGAGCTCTCGGCTGAGTCGGCTTTGCCATTCATGCAACGTTTAGGCATTTTACAAGGTATATAATGCAGGTAAAACAAATAAAGAAAGTCATAATCATGATAGTAGAGAAGAGAGGGAGGAGACTGAGAGAGGAAGAAGAGGATATTAATTCACAAGAACAAGCCCAAGCCGGCAAGCCCCAAGCTGATGGGATTAGAACTTGTAAAATTCTCTTCTTGTATATTTTTATTATAATGATATTGAAACAGTTTCCCTTATAGATTAGCTGATGGGAGTAGAACCTGTTTCGAGCAAATTTGCCATTCTTTGAAGAGGGTTAGCAAATTGAATTTTCATTTTGGATTTAATAATTCAAAGCTCAACTTTGTAAGAAATGAAACTCGAACACAAAAGGTTGTGGAAGCACATAACATCACACATCATATTATGCATATCTCCTAACATAGGGAAACAAACATCTTCTAGAGAAACTTTGGATTTAGTAACGTCTAACTCTAATATCACGTTATAAGATTTGTCTGATTTTGAGAATCTGAGTTAAAATGTATAGTTGGGAGTAGTTTAGGTGACTCGTAAGGCTAAAAAATCACGTGATGTTGTTTTTTCAAGTTTTATAAATGAAATTCCATGGGATAACTTATATATATCACATGAAATAGTTTATTTTTCTTAATTTTTTTGTAATGTTTAAAACAATAATAACATTGTCTATATCGCCATAACTCTCCTATAAACTGCCGTTAAAAAACCCTCTTACAAATTCAAAATCCTAATTGCACGAATTAGTCGTTGCTTCCTAATAGCACAAATTAGTCGTTGCTTCAGGGCTCTTTCATTCACCATGGAAGACAATCTGGAGTTCAACATAATGATAGCACATTCGAGTTAGACTTATGTGGTGGACAAAGGCAGTTTGGCCTGATATAAATTGCTCTCTCCTTGATTATAGATTTCCTCAGGATGTGTGTGTAGGCAGAGGAATGACAAAATTCAGAGGAATGTATGTTGGAAACCACCGCAAACTGGATTTTTGAAGTTCAATGTTGATGGTGCAACTAGAGGAAAGCTAGGCCCTTCTGGGATTGAGGGTATTCTCCACGATGAAAATTGCAAGAATTGGATGGAATTTTCCAAGCATACTGGTCTGATGGAGTCAAATGAAGCGTCGAAGTCTGTGCTGCTAGAGAAGCATTATTACTTTTTTTGTGCTTCAAGGTGGGTTGCTAAGCATGGAATTATAGTTGAAAGTAACTCCAAAAATGTTGTTTTATGGGTTGAGAAACCAGATGATGTTCTGATACGAATCTAGTTGTGTTAGATTCAAATTCACCTTTGAGACCTACTAAAGATCAACTTGAAACACCAATACTTCTAAACTTGTATGAGTCGATAAACCTAACCTAGTCTTCCTCTTCGTTCACCAGCCTTAAACTCTCAATTAGACCTGCAATTGAACTTTTAAGATCACAAGATTCACAAACAATTAAACAATCACATCCTAATTGTTTGCTAGGACTCTACAAGATTGAAGAACCCTAAGTTTGCTCAAACTAGAACAATGAAGCTAAGATAATCAATTGGGTGAATAAACCTCAAATCTTTATTGAAAACTTAACTTGTGTTTACAAGAGGGGGATGGTGCCTTTATATAGGCAAAGATAACGCATAACCCCCTAATCCTAAAGCCATAAGGGCGGCATAACATAAAGGAAGGATCAAGGAAATTGCCTACTCCTTGTCCTACTAGGAAAAGTAAATAACATGACTTAATTAAACAAGGATTGGACTTAGTCAAACAAGGTCCAACCAATGTCATCTAAACTAATTAAATAACTAAACTTAAAAATAAACTAATCTAAGATAGAATTAAGCGCAAACAAAGCAAACTAATGCTAATGGGCTCATGCATGTCATGATGTCAATTCAATCCGGCCATCTAGAATCAATAGCAAGGAAAGTGATGAACTTGTAATTGATTGGTGTTTTCTTGCTCAAATCATCATCAAAACTCTTCAATTGAAGTTGAATGGTCTTCATATCATCAAGATGACTTCGATCAAGGCCCATGAGTGCATCCTTGAATCTTTTAGCTCTTGCTCTAGTCATCGGACCAATAGGCATCTTCAATGGAACGAATGACATCTTTTTAGTGCTTGGAACATGATTATCGATATCTCCATGGTCTCCATGCATCTTCATGCTTCCTTGCAGCCCATGCACATCCTTTCCATGCTCTCCATGCTTGTCTTCAAGTCCATGATAAGTCCTTGGCGCATCATTCCCTCCATGATAAGCCTTGGGCGCATCATGTTCCATGGAGATTGAGAAGATGGGTGTTACACATTGTCTCTCTTAAGAAGAATTTCTGATTTTAAGATATGCCATGTCTTTAGAGAAGTGAATGCGGAAGCAGATACTATTGCAAAGGACGGACTTGACCGGTTGTCACCTCTTATCAATTACTACAGCTAATTTTCTTTGCGCTTAATTTCTTTGTCTGGTTGTTGTTTTCTTTTGCTGTATGGCGGTTGTTTTCCAACTACTACCTTGTTGTTATGTATGCTTGATTATGCTACTTCTTTAATTCATAAATAAAGTCTCTTTGGTGTTGCCTTTAAAAAAAACATAATGATAGCACATTTCATTCAAAATTTTCAATTAGATTTAGAAAATGGATGGTACAAGAAAATCAGTAGACCTGCTCAAGGTCGGGCTATCTACCCAAGCCCATAGACCTGCCCTGAGGCAATGACTAATTCGTGCAAATAGGGTTTACAAAATTTTGTAGCAATTTGTCAGTTTTCTGCTTTCGAGATTCCAGGTGCTCTTTATGAGTTTGTTCCTAGATGGAAATCCTGTTGTCAGTCAAACTTCCTAGTTCCTTGATTAATGACACTAGAACTTGGACATGTTGGGTTGTACTTGTTGGTTTCTCGCAACAGATTGTGATTGTTCCTGCATGCAGACACCACTATAGTTGAGAAATTTTTTTTTTTTTTTTCTGAAACTAGAGTTGGGTTGGTGATTACTTACCAAAGGTTGGTTGGCGCTAGCCAGTAACAGAACTAAGGGGGCAGCAGGGGCCATGACCCCCCTCCCCCCAAATCTTGAAAATTTTAATTCAGTTATATATTTTTGCTTTTGCCCCATGAAAGCTTGGATCGATGTGTATTTTTTCCACCAAAGAAAATGGTTAAATCTTGTTTTGGCCCCCCATGATTTTTATTTTTTAATTTGGCCCCCTTTTTTTTTAATTTGTCCCCATTTTTTAATCTGGCTCCTTGATAATATTACAAATTAACTCCTTTTTATATATAAGTAGTTCAAGTTTTCTTTAATTTATTTCAGTCTATTTTAGGATTAATTTTTGTATTACTCTATTTATAGTATTATTTTTTTGAGATACTATTTATAGTATTATTATTCTTTAAGTTTGTGACGGTTCAACTAATGACATTATTACATTTGTTAATTTACATTGGTTATATATTATCTTTAGCTTAATATAAATTTATATATGAATATATATATATATATATATAAAATTAGATGTTGACGCACGGACTAGAATGTAATGTATATACACACTGGTTGGCCCTCCAAAGAAATTTTCTGGTTCCGTCCCTAGCACTAGCAGCTTGTTCCAAATGGAACTCTTTAATTTGAAGCATGCATGAATTGAATCCAAATTAACTTTTATGGATTAAACCCAAATATATATATATATATATATATTATATTTAACCTACTATACCATTTGTTAATTGGTCAAATTTAAGATGTCTACGCACCCTCTCGGTCATAAGAGATGAGTCTCACTAAAAAAGGCCGAGATACCTTGGTTTAAAAAAATAATTATAAAAGCAAAGTTGTTAATACCGTACCGGTATCGGTAGTACCGGCCGGTATGCTCCATTTCATTAAAAACCTGGAACATGTACACCTACTATTTCGTTTCGGCTTGAATATCGGGAGTTTCGAACTTGTTTCGACTATTTCGGTGCTTTCTGGGTTGTTTCGGCGAAAAATATTGTTTCGTCCGATTCCTACTTTCGAAGAGACTTTGCCTACTTTTTAGTTTTTACCCGTTTAAAAATTATTTACTCATGGATAATCAATATATGTCAATACATGGCTATCTTTGACTCATATTGCCCAATATAAATGATATACTTTAATACTCTTATAAAGACAAAAGAAACATGTTCAGTACTATTAGGAAAATCCAGTAAACAGGGGAATAATCAAAGCTTTAAGGCGTGAATACACACTTTCTTATTGTAAGATTTGTTTATACCCCAATTTACAATTGAGGGTAAATTGGTTTTTGCATAAAGTAAAGTGAGATGTGTGGTCAAGATTTAATCAGAAATCCTGAAGAAACTTAGTTTCTGCACCACCCTAGTTCTAATAGAATTAGGAAAATCTTGTAATTAATGACTAAGGGCCAAAATTAATTATTAATTAATAAATAATAATTATTTTTCAGAATAATTATTATTATTATTTCCTACTATGCCGCCCCTGTCTATGGGAAGTGCTGTGATAGGCCTATAGGGAGCAGTTTCCATTGATACTGCTGTCTGATTGATCAAGCAGAGAGTAAAGAAGGAAGTTGTATGTCATTTGACCATGCAGATGAAAAATACTTCATGGATTAAAATAAGGCTAATTGCTCAATTAAGGGCAAAACGTTTCACACCCGATTTAATTTGGGGTAAAACCTTTTAATTTGGTTGATTTGGGGCAAAACGTCCTGGAATCGCGTCAAATAGGGGCAAAGGTCAATTTAAACAGAGGGTGACATACACGCTGTGGTGAAGAGCGTGACATAACGCAAATTTTAATTTTTATTTTATTTTTTTTATTTGTCAAAATCTAATGCTTTTTTTTAAAAAAAAAAAAGAAAATTTATTTGTTCATTAAACTTAAAGTTAAAACCTTCTGTGATGTCACCAAAAAAAAAAACAAACAACAACAACAACAACTTAAGACCATCTGGAATCTGGATGGCACCCATTTGCGTTTTTTTTTCCATTTCTCATATTTCTTTTTCTTTTAAGATTTAACAAACTAATTTCTTTCTTTTTATTTGTTTTAAGATTTAACAAACTAATCTCTTCCTTTCTCTCTTGAAACAAAAGCCTTATTTTTTACCTTCCCCAACCCCAACCAATTGGAAGATCCGGTAATCCTTTCCATCCTTCAAACATTTCTTGACTTCAGTCTAACCCATCCACTTGCTTGCTGGAAAACCCAATTGAAGATCCGACATCCTCTTGCTTGTTGTAACTTGTAGTAGTACTTGTTGCAAACTGTATTTTTTTTTTATGAAACTTCTTTTTCTCCTTTCGCAAAAATTAGTTATAGGATTTATTTAGAACATTAGGATTTGGTTGAAACGTGAGATCTGGGTTTTTGGTTTGGCTTAGAATCTGAGTTGGGATCTAGTCGAGTGGGTTTGAACGAGTTCGTGGATCTGATGGTGATTTGGAGTCCTTTTAACTCTCTTGCTTTTGAGTACTTGGCTTTTTAGGCTTAGGATAATTTTAGATTTGCAAATATTTAAGTTCAATTTGAAGATTCTAAGCCTGGATTCATGTAAAGCAGGCTGAAAAGATCAAATCTGGAATGTTTGACATCGGATGGAGGCTCCGGTGGAGTTGTCAATGACGGAGAGAATGGTTGGATTCTTGGGAACCGACTGTTGTTCATATTGTTCTTAGAGGGTGTTCATAATTTTCTGGGTTCCTGAGCAGTTTTATTTTTCAAAACAAAAAATGAAAAATAAAACAAAAATAAAATCTAAAAGAAATTGGAAAAAAACTGTTAATTGCTCGAAATATCCAATTTGGGGTCAAACGTTTTATAATAACGGTGCCACGTCACCAATCTGTTAAAGTTCACGGTGGGTGGATACACGCGCACAAAGGTTTGTCCCTTAATTGACAGTATGCCCTTATTTGACGCGATTTTGGGACGTTTTGCCCCAAATCGACCAAATTAAAAGGTTTTACCCCAAATTAATTTGGGAGTGAAATGTTCTGCCCTTAATTAAGCAATTAACCTTAAAATAACCTAAGTCTTTCCCAACACCTAGGAAAGGTCGTCCTGTTCTCAGGAAGCAGTCTCCTCACCCCTTGCTATGAGGAGGCAGAGAGCAAGAGTTTGTCAGCAAATGAAACACTCATTGAACCAAGGGAGGCGTGGGATTTTATCTCTCACACCCCTCACACGTGACCACTTAAACACACTGGTCAGGCCGCCCAGCTAGCAGCACTCCCGGGAGGCAAATTGCATTTTGTTCATTTATGGACAAAAAGGCGAAATCAAGGAAATTGAGTTACCTAAAGGGTGCGGCTCCAACAGGGGGTTAGACCATGATGGTCCTTGGTTCATGTAGACCATCTTGGCTAAGTTTCATCTCAAACGGACATAAGATGAAAAACTTATGCATGTTTTTCATTTAAGGATAGTTTAGGGAAAGAAACCAACTTCACTATGATAAGAAGTTTGGTTTTACTTAGAATTTTTTCCATAGTTTTATGGGAATAATATAAGCCTACTGGTGGAAAATCAGCTTCATTGGACTTAGAATGAAAAACTTATGCACGTTTTTCATTTAAGGACAGTTTAGGGAAAGAAACCAAGTTTACCACCAAGGAGAGCTCGGTTTTACTTGAAATTTTTTCCATAGTCTTGTGGAAATAATCTAAGTCCCTTGGCAAAGTTTCATCTCAATAAGACTTAGAATGAAAAACTTATGTTTGTTTTTCATTTAAGGACAGTTTGGGGTGTGAAACCTAGTTCACCATGAAGGAGGGCTCGAACCAAGCCAAGATTTTTACCATGGTATTTGGCTGATATAAGAACCCTACTGGTGAAGTTTGGGCTCAATCCGAGCTCGTTTGCAAATTTTGTATTCTTTTCAGTTAAGGACAAGTGACTTTGTCACCCCGGTTTAGCCAAAGTTCTTAATTAAAAGATATTTTTATGAACTGAAGAGCTAAATATGGCTAAGTAAGAGGGAATTTCGTGGCCATGGTCCTAAGGGTCCAAGACCCAAGTCAAAGAGCCACCTCTTAGCCAATCAAGAGGGTTCAGCCCATCGGAAGCATCGGAAGACTTGCTGTGTGATACATCAGAGGAAAGATTTTTTTCGCCTGATACACCAGAGAGAAGGATTTTCGCCTGGCACACCATAGGGAGATGTCATAGCCTGTTCTCCACCCTCCTCTCACCTGTTGGATGCAATCAGAAGGAGAAACAAGCTTCACTGCATCTTCTTGGAGATGTCACCTGACCAATCAGATGAAATTGCCTTCCTCAGCAAGTAAAGCCCACCAAGATTTCAAGCCCAGGCCGCCCCCTATATAAAGGAATCAGTTCCAGAGCTCCAGGCAGATATCACTCATCTCACAAACTTGCTCCGCGCAAAAAACCAAGCTCCGTGCTTATTTTCTCTCAAGCTCCGTGCCTTTTTCTCTTGTTCATCACGAGTTCTTACTCGTTCTTTACTTTTTCCTTGTTTCAATCTCGTCTCCGGACGTTAAAACATCAAATTCTTTTTTCTCTTTGAAAAGGCAGCAATCAAATTGCTCTTTTCCCCAATTTCAATCTCAATCAATCAAAGCTCTTGAAGCACTCTTTTTTAGGAAGTCTTAGCCTTATGGATCCAATGATTTAAAGGTTCCGGTGTGGCTTTGATCCAGTCTCCATAAATCGTTTTGATCTTTTTCTGCTGCTACGCGCACCAGATCTTGTTGTTTGCTCTCACTTTGTCAATTTCAACAAATTGACTGTCACGTCCCTATGTTGTCATTAAGAAATCTTCGCAGAAACTCTTTCAAGAGATTTTTAGCGCAACAAGATTGTTTGCCAATTGCAAACAAGTTACCCCAGGATACAGTAAAACTCTTGAGATCACCAAGTATGGAAGAGAATGAAATTGGGGAAGAAGAAAGAATAAGTCTGTATTTTTTTATCATAGGGAAGTCTATGAAAAGTTATTTATTCAAAATAAATAACTTCTTTTTCCTAATTAATAGATAACTCCCCAAAAATATCTCTATTGGTAAAAAACTGCTTTTAACCGAATAGGTCACTTATTGTTTTTACCACATATTAACAAACAGGGGCGTACCTACATGGGGGCAGGCAGGGGCCATCGCCCCCCCTAAAATCTTGCAAACCCCAAATAGGGGTGTGATTATTATACCATGGCCCCCCTATTTTTTTATTTTTTTTTTGCACAAAGTGCCCCTCCCCCCCCCCCCCCTAAAATTAAACGTGCCCCTTCCAGATTTCCTTATACTTCTATATATGAATTACATGGGCCATGTATTTGTATAACTTTTAGATAAAAGTAACTTATTTTGGCCCAATTTAAATTTTAATGGATAAAATAAAAGTAATTTATTAAGACCCAAATCCAATATTTTCTTTTTGAAGGAAAAATAACTAACTTTCATTCATATAAGATGAAAGTACAAAATAACTGATTTTACAATAATTTTAGGAATATCATCCTTCATTACATCAAATTTCAGTAAAACCCCATAATCGATTAAATTTTGCACCTGAAGAACTGAATCTTCCTTGGAAATCCAAAACGCCTGTCGTGAATCATGTTGATGTCTCGCTATCACGTCCATCACCCCATCGTTGTCGCTTGTTCTTCCAAACAAAAAGCTTTGATCAACGATGATCAAGTGATTGATTCGACGCACAGATCTCTTCCTTGGCACCCAAAAGAAAAGGATTACCACGATTTTACCAAAGATCTGAATAAATAAAAGGTTGGTCATCCTTAAAACTATCATAAAATTCAGACTTGACAACTCAGATTCCAAAATAACTTTAGACTAGACTCGAAACTGACTTGATAAAACTAACTGACTCAAAACAATTCAAAAACAAACTCAAATAAAAATTGGACAGATCTGTAGATCTGATCCTTTATTGAAAAAACAAAGAAATTAACAAAATCCAAACCCCCCTCCTCCTCCTTGGTGTGATAACCAAGGAGGAGGAGGAGTCAGAAATACTAACGAGAACTAAAAAAAAAACTAGGGTAAAGGGAGAAGGGGGAGGGAGGATAGGGCGGCTAAAAGTATACCCAAAATCCAATATTTGATAGGTTAAAGAAAGTTATACTTTAATTTGTTCCTATTACAATAAGGTGGAATCCTCATATATATGATTAAAATTATCCTTTTACAAAAAGCAGAAGGATTAAATTGTTGCATATATATTATGATGCCAAAAAAATTGTTGCATTATAAGTAGTCATAACCCTAAGCCTATCGTACCATAAGTAATTTTTTTTTCTCTTTTTACAAGTTTCAAGAGAAACAAATCAAAGTAAGTTCAAGCATAATTTACAAAGCATCAAATTTATAAGTTGATCACAACAACAATTGCATCTTGGATTTATATTTATATTATTTTTGTTTTGTATACTTTATTTAACAAAAGTATTCTATATTTATTCAAAAAAAATTCAATATACTTCTTCGCCCCCCTTCAAAAATTTCCTGGGTCCACCCCTGTTAACAAACTATATAACATTTACAACCTTGAATAAAAGTGCATTCTTGAATCTCTATGCTATTGCTTTCTTTAAAATTGAAGATCTTCTGATATCCTTAAGAAAACATTTTGCTTTATTTTTTTTTAACTTTTATTGATCAGAAGATCTTTTAATTACATCCTTAACTAAACATTTTGCTTTTTATTTTTTTAATTTTTCATTTGATTTGATTTAGTAATATTCACGTATTTAGTAGTACTGTAACTCAACTGTTGCGATTTTTTTACTATTGTTTTCGTGAAGAACATTTGCGGGAATTCGATATATATTATCAAGTAAACATAATTTGGTTTATTTTATTGTAATTAATTCTTCAATTCTTTTCCATATGTAATTTAAGATTTGAGGCGATTTATTAATATCTATAAGTGAACTAACATTTTTTTAATTTATTCAGATGTAGCACAAAGATTACATAAATTCTTAACCCAAAATAAAAGATTACATAATTTGCTAAAAACAGCTAGCAAATTTAAAAAGACAATAGCTACCTTTAGATAAATTGTTCTGATAAGTATCAAAATATTTGAATTTGATATATTAATTATTTGGATTCTATAACGTACGAATGTCACGTGATGATGTTTGTCCGGTTTTGAGAATCTGAGTCAAAATTTATATTTAGAAGCTTAGGTGACTAGTAACGCTCAAATGTCACATGATAATGTTTGGATTCTGTAACGTATGAATGTCACGTGATAATGTTTGTCTGCTTTTAAGAATATGAGTCAAATTTTATATTTGGAAACTTAGATGACTAGTAACGCTCGAACGTCACGTAATGATACTTTTTCCAATGTGAAAGAAGAAATTTCATTGGTTAATTTGTCAATCACATGAAAATGTTTCTTTTTCTTGATTTTATTTATCAATATTTTAATCTAGTAACATTGTTTATATCGCCATACCTCTCCTATAAATTGCGGTTAAGAAACTCTCCTACAAATTCAAAACCCAAGTTACACAAATTAAGTCTTTTGCTTTAGAGCTCGTTCATTCACCATGAAAGACGATTCGGAGTTCGACATAGTAATATTACATTTCGTTCAAATTTTTCAATTAGATTTAAAAATGGATGGTACAGGGAAATCAGGTGCTACAAGCTCCAAAGCCATTCTCGGCACCTGATAGGTGAGATTTTTCTAAACACATATTTTTTCCTATATATTCATTTTTCTTGCTTTATGCCAGGTCTTTTTAATCTAATATTTTTTTTTCCTGTGGTCTTTTGTAGCAGTTTGTCATCTTTTTCCTCTGCTTTCGAGATTCAAGATCATCTTTATAAGCCTTCACCTCTTCCTCATTCATCTCTTTTTTATGAGCATTCTTGGTGTCCCCCCTGAGGCTTGAACCGAATCAAACTGTTTCAAGCAGCGGGCACATACGCAGGGAGTGTTTTTCTCCATCTTGAGCTCTCAGCTGAGTCGGCTTTGCCATTCATGCAATGTTTAGACATTCTGTCTAGGGCTAAATCTGAAGGAAATTCAGATGAAATCACTATGGAGATCGGGAGATGAAGAAGATGTGATAAGGTATTTGCTTGGAAATAGCAAGGTCTTGGAAAAGATGACTATAAATTTTTCTGAAGATGCTTTTGAAGGAGTGCTTGATGAAGACACGATTGAAGAATTTCCAAGAGGTTCTCATAGATGTGAACTTGTAAAATTCTGTAATTTTTTTTGCATAAACAAGAAATTAAATCTTTTAGAAAATTCTTTTTAGGGATTGAACAATCCAATTGTATAACTCAAGCAAATTCTCTTGTTGTATATTTTTATAATAATAATTGAAACAATTGATTAAAATAATATTATGATGGCCATTTATTTCCAAATGATGTAGAAATTAAGATCAAGACACCAGTGAAGTAGATTTCTTTCTCTCATCTTTCCGTTCCCTGAGACACTAAAAGGAAAGAAATAAATTGGTGAAAGTAATTTTATTGCTAGTTAATCGTTACGCAATTTTTTCTAACATAACTGACCAGATTTTAAGAACATTTTTACGCGTTAGGTAAGAGAAATGAAGTCTATATAGTTCTTGTGAATGTTCAAAAAGAAAACAACATTGAAATTTTATAGTAATATAGTTAAACTTAACGTGAGGAAGATGGTTTTTTACAATTTTAAAAATGAAATTTCATTGGTTAATTTATAAATAACATGAAAATGTACTCCATTCTTTTATAATGTTTAAAAGAAACATTTAGACTTTTCCGTTAAGAAACTCTCTTACAAATTTAGACGATTTGGTTTGACATAATGATAATTAACACATTTTGTTCAAAATTTTCAATTAGAATTAAAATTGAAAATGGATCGTACATGTGTAAATTAGGTCATACAGGCTCCAAAGCTAGCTGTTCTCTTTTTATTAATTGTAGGGGATTTTTAACGTCCGAATGTCACTTGATAATGGTTGTCTAAGTTTGATCTGAGTCAAATTTTATATTTAGAAGCTAGGTGACTAGTAATACTTAAACGTCATGTGATGATTTTTTGACAAATTTAAAAATGAAATTTCATTTTTAACCTTTTATCTTTGCACTTGCTGTGCTCTAACTTTAATATATCAACTTTTCTTTGCCTTTAAAAAAAATGAAAGTTCATTTTTTAATTTGTCATATATAACATGAAAATGTTTCTTTTTCTTGATTTTTTATAATGTTTAAGACTATAGTAACATTGTTTATATCGCCAAAACTCTGCTATAAATTGTTGTTAAAAAACTCTCGTACAAATTCAAAACCCTAATTAGCCAAATTAGTCTTTGTTTCAGGGCTCTTTCATTCACTGTGGAAGACGATTCTGGAGTTCGACATAATAAAAACACATTATTATGTTCAAATATTTCAAATAGATTTTAAAAATGGATGTTTATGGAAATTAAGTCCTACAGGCTCCATATAGGTAGCTATTGTCTTTTATTAATTTTTTGGATTTTATCTGTAACGTCTGAATGTCATGTGATAATGGTTGCCTGATTTTGAGAATCTGAGTCAAAATTTATATTTGGAAGCTTAGATGACGAGTAACGCTCAACGTCCTGAGATGATGTCGTTTCCAATTTTTTAAAAATGAAATTTCGTTGGTTAATTTGTAAATAAGATGAAAATGTTTCTTTTTCATGAATTCTTTTATGACGTTTAAAGCTGGTAACATTGCTTATATAGCCATAATTGTCCTATAAATAGGCATTAAGAACCTCCCCTACAAATTGAAAACACTAATTGCACAAATTAGCCTTTGCTTCGGGCACTTTCATTCACCATGGAAGACGATCTGGAGTTCGACATAATGGAAATACATTTCGTTCAATTTTTTTCAAATATATTTGAAAATGGATGGTATAGGGAAATCAAGTGTTTGACTCCATGTAATTTTTTATGATCACAAAACATTCTTCATTGATATTTAATTAAGTCTAATTAAGTGTGTAGCCTTCAAAAAAAAATCACTTCAATTCATTGGAGCGCAAAAATTGAATTTGGAATAGCCGTAAACAAAATCGATGATCATTATTAAGATTGGAGATGTTTGCATATGAATTCCCTTGAAGAAATATTCAAAGAAATGCAAATATTCAAAAATTGGAAAATGGACAATTTCAGTCGACTATCCTTGGTGTTGAAACTGCAGTCTCAATGGTCGTCAACACTGCCACTTTGCTACAGTGAACATTTGTAGTTTCAGTCGACTATAGCAAGTCTTGAAAAGTATTTTCAGTCGACTATAAATGATCCCGAAACTGTCAGACTCACTACAGGACAAAAAAAACAGCTAGTTTCAAAAGTGGGAAAAGTGCTATAACGGCTAGAAAAGAGCTCCAACGGCTAGAAACTTGTGAGAGGGTATATATACACATCATTAAAGCCTTTTGAAGTGATCCAAGTGAGAGATTATTCATTGTTCATCATTATTGAAGCCAAGAAGTTATTATTTCTCTTTGTTCTTCATTCTTACACTTTGTGAGAGAAAATTTGTATTGAGCTAAACTTTATACTTGGGATCTTTGGGAGATCATTGTACTTCTATATTCATCTTTTCTTGGGTAGAAATAAGTTAGGATCAACTTGTTTTGAAGAATAGAGCTTGGGGAGAGCTCACTTTGTAAAAGGCTTGGTGGAAGCTAGAATTTCACCGGTTTAGTGAAGTGCTTGTGAAAATCCTTGATTGGGGAGATCAAGGTAGAGGATGTAGGTGAGGGGATCACCGAACCTCTATAAATTGTGAGTATTCATCTTCTCTAAACCTTCCTTTTACTTTGTGTTGCAATTTCTCATCTTTCTACCTTCAAACTTCATCTATTTCATCTACCCTTTCTACCCAACTTTGGCAAAGTTCTTGAGGTTGCCACAAATTGTTTAAAAGTGCTATTCACCCCTCTCTAGCACCATATCAAGGGCCTAACAATTGGTATCAGAGCCTAACCCGTTTTAAGGCTTAAAATCCTTGGGGAAGATCCAAATGGAAACACAAAATACTCATCTACTTGAGGGTCAACCCATTGATAGACCTCCCTTGTTTGATGGCACAAATTATGAGCTTTGGAGCACTAGAATGGCTATATTTATCAAAGCTTATTATTATGAGGTATGGGATGTAATTGTGGATGGTCCTTTTGTGCCTACAAAGAGTTCCAATGCTAGAAGTGAATGGTCAATGGAAGAAAAGAGAAAGGTGCAATTAAATTTCAAGGCCATAAATGTTCTTCATTGTGCTCTAAGCCAATCCGATTTTGGTCAAATTTCAACATGCTCCAATGCCAAAGAAATTTGGGAGAAATTGAAGAAAGATTACTCCACACCAAAGGTTGAGGCATCCAAAGCTAAAATGGAAGCTAATCTTTGCTTGATGGCCATAGAAGATGAAATTGAGGTAACTCCTAATTTACCCATTATTTATGATACTGAGAATATGCAAGATGATTATGATAGTTTGTTTGATGAATTTGATAAACTTATTTTAAAATACAAAGTTTTGAAAAAGAAAGCCAATGCATTGCATGATGATCTTGAAAAGATTAAAGTTGAATTTCAAATTGTTTTTGATCATAGGAATATGCTTCAAGTAGAATTAGAAAATACAAAGAATGATTATGATGTCTTGAAGTTAGATTTAGAAAGTAAGAGTAAAGCCTTGCAAGATGCACTTGTTGAAAACTCAACTCTAAAGCTTACAATTGATGAATTATCAAAATCAAATTTGAAAAATGATGTAGGAAGAAATGTTTCTCATAAATGTTCTCATAATGCATCAAATGTATATTGCTTTAATTGTGAAAGGAGAGGTCATCTCTCTTATGATTGTTATCATAAGGGTGGTAACCATCCTAGAACAAAGATATTTGGGTACCTAAAGGTTCCCATGTTTTGACTAACCCTCAAGGACCCATCAAAGTATGGGTACCTAAAATTCAAACTTGAAAAAGTTGTGAATGTAGGTTGAGCAAGAGCAAAAGGATCAACCATGGAAGGCTCAACCGGAAAAAGAAATAGCCATGATGCTTTATACATGGCTATTCAAGGAACATGAATGGAAAAGCTTGATTGGACAAGATGAGGAAGTGTGATTTTTGGTGACAAATCCAAAGGTGTAATCCAAGGAATTGGAACCATTGGTAACATTTTCTACTACTCAAATCAAGCATGTTTAATTTGTTAGAGGGTTAAAGCATGACATGTTTAGCATTAGTGAACTTTGTGGCAAATAGATATAGAGCTTGGTTTGCTTTTCATATATGCCATGTGATTGATATTAGCATTAACAAAGTTACCATTGGCCAAGTTTTGAAAATGTTTGTATCATATCTCTTGGTGATATTGATTTTAAAATGAATTATGTTTAAAAGCCAATGAGTTGTGTGATGGTTTAGTTGTGGCATAAAAGATCAAGACATGTTGAGAAAAACACTTTCTTTCTAAAAATAAAAAAGGTTTGAAATGCATGTTTTTAAAAAAAAATTAAAAAAAAAAAAGAAATCAAATCTCCATTGATTAATTTATGCTACCACACCACTTGAACTATCATATGTAGACTTGTTTGGATTTATGGATATTATCTATAAGCATGAAAAACAAGTTCTATAACTTTGTTGTTGTTAATCACTTCTCTAGGTATACATGAGTTTGCTTTATTGCTCATAAAGTTTGATGCATTAAATGTTTTTATGTATGTTCATCATATTGTGTTTTGAGCTACTAATGAAAATTTGTGCAAGTATTTTTGTAATTAAAAGAGTGCAAGGAACTTGGTGGAAGAATTAAGATTCTTCTTCATTAGTCTACAAATCAAGCAACATGAGAAGTGATCTTCATCAACTAAGCAAATTGGAAAAGGAAAACATTAAAAATGCTTGGAATGAGTGGAGGCGACTTCAATGAACCATCCTTCAAAAGCTTGATTGTGAGGAAAAAGGAAAGAATGTGAACCTAGAGCCTTACAAAGGTATGACTAGTTCACTCTCTTATCTTGATGACTAGTAGAGTTACAATTATGATATGTGTATGCTTGTTGGGATCTAAATTGAATGATCTAAATATGCCCATGCGTTAAATTCTCTATTTTTTTAACCAAGTGCTATGTTCATTAATATTCATGATTCTCTTTTAGCACTCATACACAAAGCATTCTCAAATTGACATCATTTGTGGTTATATATGCTCTTGAATGAGATGTCTATTTGACTTTGTTGATACCTTGCATCATTTGAACAATACTTTCACATGATTTTTTAGTAAAAATCATCTTTTGCATAATTGAATGAGATATTTGCTTGAATGATGTATTTAAAGTTTTGATTGAATATTTCCTACATGATTGATGTTAGAGAACTTTGATTATCTTTAGATATATGATTTTGAAAATGATTAGAAGAGAACTTGGCATGATATGTAGTCATGAGATTTAAATTGCTTATCATTGATTGACTCCATAATTCTTGTGATCTTAATTGCTAAATTCTTTGATTTCTTATGTGGATAATCTTATGTGCTTATATATGTTTATTGTTCTTAATAGATTCATTTTGACTTGACTTTTGCAAAATTTTGAGTTTAATTGGTTAACACATTGTTTTATTGATCAAGAGCACCTTGAAAACTTTTTGTGGTTTATGCATATTTTTTTAAAATGGTTTTCAAGCAAAATATTTGGTCAACTAGGCTTGTCACTTAGTTGATATTCATGGTTTGAACTTTAATGATTTTTCTTTATAAAATCATACATTTTGTGAAATATTAATTGATTAGTTTAGAAGTTTATTGATCAAAGTTTTCTTGGTTTCAACCAATATGACTTTATTAATTAACTTCATTCTAATTAGTTAGTTTTTCACTTGTTTAGAATGATAAAGAGACTAATATCATTGAGCTTATATTCCAAATCTTCATTCACTCATGAACCTATTTTTGTTCTATCATACACTTTAAATTCCTTAAATCCTAT